>JAJOZX010008325.1:2500-187500 GCA_023014485.1 Bathynomus jamesi
TATCATTACAGTATACTCACGTAAAATAATATACTTGAAACAATAAGATTCAATTTCACTTTCGTCCCCTTTACAATATTACTTTAGTCCCCTTTAAAATAAAGGGGAAATTGAATTATTTATTTTTTTTTAATGGGTAGCTTTGTTTATTTATTTACGTATTTACATTTTAATCTGGTTTTTTGCATTACCTGAATCAGTGTAGGATTGGGATTCTGAGCTCGAGTCAATGTTTATTAATAAATAATGATCACCCTGTCGTCAAGATCAAAAGCTTATATCAAATTTTAACATTTCATAGGAGGAGTACATTGGTGTCCCTTTAGACTTATACCATTCGGATTGACGAGTCTATAACATCGACACTTCCAAATATTAATTTAACCTATGATAACCTAACCTAACTTAATCTAACCCACAGTTTACTTGTTAGTAGAATGTCAAGCCGATCAAAAGTCATAATTTCATTCTTTCATCCAAAATTTCATTGATTTTTATTTTACATTAAGAATTTATATATATATATATATATATATATATATATATATATATATATATATATATATATATATATATACACACGGAAATCTTTCCTTAAAGCCAAGATATATTCAGTATATGAATATAACATAAATAGAGTTATGACATAATAACTTACTGTATATATGTAAATTATATATATATATATATATATATATATATATATATATATATATAAATTAATTATTAACAGCGCGGTGTTAAGAGTAGTTGATGTTATGTATATATATATAATAATAATAATATTCATAATCAAAGTTTATATATATATATATATATATATATATATATATATATATAATATATATATATATATATCATGGACCAATATTTGTATATTTAGTTTCATATATACGAGTATATATATATATATATATATATATATATATATATATATATATATATAAAGTATTGGCATGTAGATAAAAACCTACATGTTATATAAATGTACATAAACATAATGTATAGTTGTGTACACCTTATTTATACTAACCGTTGCTATGGAAACCCACATAACTCATAAATTATACGATCTGATTTGAAAACAAACGTAATTGTTCATATAGAGTCGTGTTTGGAATGTTGTGCGATTTGAAAATCGACTTTATTGATTCGTATTCTTCTCTATTAGTTAAATGAGGTCAAGTTATTAAACAATTATTATTATTTGTTGATAAATAAAATGAGGTATGTAATAAGCCTATCCGTCCTTATATATATATATATATATATATATATATATATATATATATATATATATATCTTATTTTGTTTGATTTACTTGAAAATAAAGACTAATTCACCATAAATTTACTCCCTGTAAGAAAGAGTGCCAGAGTGAACTATTGTAAATGTCAAGAGAGCTTATTATGTACCATTTTAGATTAATATACGTTTCTAAACATTAGTTTCGTGATTTTGAAACGTCTGAACTCTGATGAAATGAATGGAAATCAAAGAGAATTAACACCCTGTAAATTATATGAATATTATATAGCATCATTATTCATACTGTATAAATAAATTGGATTTATGTAGCGTTTATTTTATACCTTTTGTGTGTATATATATATATATATATATATATATATATATATATATATATATAATATATATATATATATATATATATATATGTCGTACAGTCAAAGTGAAACCTTCTACATTTAGAACTTAACTTCTTTTTGAAGGTTCATTTTAGGGTACGTTCTGTCCTTCTTTTGGGTATCAAGGCTTTTTGTTAGGTAATATTAATAACTTCTTTAAATAATACATAACTTCTTTAGACAGAAGAAATCGTTTTCAAACTTCTTTTTGAGTGATTTGAGGCAAAAGAAGATAATATTTCTGTGTATAGAAGGTTGTGCGAATTCTTCGTTTTCTGTGTATTTCTAATTAGGATACAATGTAAAACAGACTGGTAAGTTGTTTGTTTGTGTTAGTGCTAGTTAACTCGCGTTAGAATATTACTAGTAAACTTATCTAAAGGGTATTTCCAACATAATTACTGATTCAAATATTGCGTGTGTTTTATTGCTCTTTATATACGAGCGTTTGACAAATCGGTCGTTGAAACCTGACCACTGTTCCATTTCCATGTAAAGGAAACGCTTTTGGAGACTTTGGGTTTAAGCGTATTCGTTTGTTTAATGAGTTTAAGTACAACAACCGCACTATTATAGGATGGAAAGGATGGGGGAGTAGAAGGTAACATGGTCAAACAGCGGAAATACTAGTCTCGTTTGAGCGGATATAGATATTTTGGGTCCAGGAAGGCGTAGTCGGTATAAGAGTGTTAACTTTGAAACTACGGGACACGGGTTCGAGTTCTATTGGGTTCAAGTTACATACTAAATTATCTTTTCTTTTCTTTTTCGTATTGGTTTATTCGTTATGGCAATTGTGCATTATAAAATTCTTAATTCAGTTAATATTAAAATTTAAAACTTAATTTGGTTCATTCTATTAAAAAAAACTAAATCGTATTTTCAGTTATTTGTAATAGTTTGGCGTATACATAACAAATTTGTTGATAAATTACTTGATTAACCGAGTATGCAGACATAGCTCATTTCCTTGTTGCTGACCCCATTGCCTGATTGGCGTTAACAAAGTGCTAAGAGCAAAATACAGTATGGGTTATCTAAAGCAATGACAGTTTCCCAAAGGACTAGCATCTCTCTTCTCTACTGATATCTACTTCTGGTGAGACTTGGTGCAACCAATGGTTTGTGTCTTGTTGCTCTCTATCATTGTAACCAATGATACGAAGAATCACCAAATGATTGTTTTAGATATCTGGACTACGCCTTCTGCTACAAATATTGCAGTCTGTCGGGGACCTCTTTCAACTGGCCAGCACGAAGTTAGCATTGGCAGTTATATCTGTCGGATTCAAGGTGGTGACTTTTGTAAAAAATGCAAACCGTGCATGAAGGTTTTCATACACATCTTTGCGACGGTTTAATTCCGACAATAATCTGTCAAGTACCACGAGATAAGTATTAATGAAGAAGTTCCTCCGTCCATCTAATTCTACCTCGCCTTCGCGAGTTTCGTCGACTCGGTTTTCTTTTCTTTTTTCTTTTCATTGTAACTTCATATTAGTGGATAGATGATTTCTTAATTGATGCTTCTCCATAAAAGTCGAAGTTTTCTCTAGCATCTTTTACATAGAATGTCAATGATGCATACAGTTCTGCTACGACACCAAGATCAATGTTAACTGCTTGGAGCTGTTTACTAGTAGCATTGAACCTTTCCAGAATGTCACCCCACATTAAAGAAAGAATTGTAGTTTCAAGGCGTTGCAGTTGATTAAGGTAGCCTAATGCTTCACTGCGTGTGCAAGGCTTTTCTGCTCCATCTTCTTCAATGGACGTAAGTGCCTCTATAACTTCTTCCCAGTCTTTAATGAGACTCCTACACGCCTCTTCACGAGCTGACCATCGAGTGTCTGATAAGCTCTTTAGCTTTACATTTTCAGATTTGGTAAAATGATTTTGTAGTATTTCCCAACGGTGAGTGGAGGCAGTGAAGAACACGTAAAGATTTTGGAGAAGTGCGAAAAAATCAATGGCTTCCTTACAGCAACTTGCTGCACACTGTCCAATCACATTTAATGAGTGTGCAGAGCAGGGTACGTAAACTGTTACTGGGGACGCTTCTTTTATTCTGGCTTGCAAGCCAGAGTAAGTCCCTGACATGTTGGGAGCGTTATCATACGACTGTCCTCTGCAGTTTGCAATGTCGAGATCATGCATTTTTAATATGCTGGAAACTGAGTTGAAAAGCTGCTCTGATTTGTGGCCTACGCTGGGAAGGAATGCCAAAAATCGCTCTACGGGATGCCCATCTTCTTTTACGTATCTCAGAATAACTGCAAGTTCATCGACATGTGATATGACTGGGGTGGAGTCCACAATAATGGAATAGTACTTCGCACATTTCACTTCCTCAGTTATTTGTTTGGTAACTTTGTCAGCCATTAGTTTGATGAATTGTTTACATGTAAACGAAGACAAGTACGAGGTATGACCTTTTCCTGGATTTTTGTATTTTGCCATATGTTCCGCAGAAAAGGGTCAAATTCAGCAATAAGTTCCAAAACCATTATAAAGTTTCCACTGTGGACAGAACCAAATTTCTCAATGTGGTCCCTTAAAGGTAAACCATGAGATGCCAGTGACTGGATCACTGCAACAACTCGTTGTAAAACATTCCTCCAATACTTCTTCTCCTCATCAATTTGATAGAAAAGTTGTCTGTCAATTCTTCCGAGAGTTAAACTTCTCATTTTCATAGCTAACACACATGACTTATGTTCAGAGGAATTATCATGGCTTGTTAATGCTTCACTGCCATGCTTCCAGTCATCAAATCTTTCCTTACCAATTTTAGTAGTTCCACCAAATAACTGACATGGAACGCAGAAAATTAAGCCTGTGCTCTCCGAATACATTAAATATGTTCTCTTCACCTTCTCTCCGTTGACAAGCTGTGTTTCAAATAAGGTTTTACAAAAATACCTGAATCGTTCACCAAAACGTCTTTGATTGAGAAAAGTTCATGTTTTCTATGTCCTGATTTATGCCATGCTCTGACACATAATGACGTGTATCATCATTAACTTCCCATAATGCTGGGTCTTGTCCAATGGAAGTATTGGTGGAGGTAGTTGTGATGCTCCCTACATCACGAGACTTAGTATAGGGTAGGCAAGATTCTTGAACTTCTATACCAGATAATCTAAAATTACTAGGACCTTCATTAACATTTTGATCTTCTTGGAAACTCCTAATCTCGGTACATTCTAATTCTTTTAAAAGAACATTCGGTTTTGTTTCAACATTTTTGCTCTTTATATCAGATTTTTTGAAGAAAGTATCAATTTTCGCAGTTTTGTCAATGACATATCGTTATTTTTCAGTTTTCTCCAGAGCTCTCTTCTTATACTCCGAGCCGCTTAGTCTTTTTCTCTCATCACTCATCTGAAAAGCCAAATATATCTGAAATTAATTAAAAATATAAATAATATATTTTAAAATAGAAATATATCATTAAAATTAATAAAATATATTATAATTATATATTTCAAAAAAAGAGCCAGCCAGGCTGAGTAGGTCTCCAACAGCTAACTACATATAGGCAGTTAACATAAAAAATTCAAAATTGTCTTAAAAACTGCCTTCTTCTTACCTTGTATAAATACCATTACTGTACTAAACTGAGATAAACACAATCTTGTCTTTAAATTTTAAATGTTGTCCAGTTTCAAAGTTCAAAGTTGCAGAATAGAAAAAATATAAATTCAATTTTATAGAGAAAACCTTAAACAAAATAATTGGCCAATTTTTGGCTTGATACTCTGTAAAATGTAAACAATAAATCTGAAATAAAATAAAAATAATTAGCTTTAAAATAAAGATATTATTAAAATTAATAAAATATATTAAGGCCAAGGACCAACTTTGAAATCGGCTTCGTTCAAACGTAATGAGATTTTTTTTTAAGTGGCACTAACTTTTCTCCGTTTTTTTAACTAAAAAAATACCAGAAATTTTGGATTTTTTCTCTACCTAAAAAGTGCTTTCTTGTTACCTTTCTTGTTACGACTTTTCCTCCAGAATTTTACTGCCCTCAAAATTTTGCCGCCCCCTAAAATTTGCGGCCCTGGGCCATGGCCCATTTGGCCCATATGTAAATACGCGCCTGCCTATAAGAAAAATGGAAATGCACAAATAAGAGATCCTGATGCATTTTCTCATTGCTCATATAGAAAATGATACTTGAGTCTTCGAGTTGCGCCATCTCTAAATATGCATGAATCGATCCAATATTTTATTTCCAACATCATTAGTGGTAGTGGAATATGAGCAAATGTCATGAGAAATATAATTTTCATTTCCATGTTTTTGAACGATCCTGAATTGTCCATACTACGTTTTCTAAATTTTCATTACAGAATCATTTCTTACCAAACTTTTTTCCTTTACCAAAGTAATTTCAACAATAGATAACTTAAAGGTCTTTATAATAATAATGATCGGGGTTGTTTAACCTCCTTCATAACATCTAAGCTCATATGACGGAGGGGACCTACAGTTTTACGTGGGATCCGAACCACGGGTCGCTACATAATCTGGACGCGGAGGACAGTCTCCCATCCAACTACTACCTACACCCAATGTCGCTTAACTTCACTGATCTACGGGAAGCGGTGTTATGACATTGGCTACGACGTTTAATTGGCTACGAAAATTTATTCATGTCATACGCTTTTATGCCAAAAATAATCTAGAAGATTCCGAATGCTTTTAAGCTATTCACAAAGCTACGACCATCACTTAACCAAATATACAGTTAACTACTGAGAAATGGTTAACAATGATTGATGAAACAAGTTTAAAGAAACCAGATTCACAAAGTTTGTGTTCAATTTATTGAAAAATAACGCGACATACACTCGCACGGGTTAATAAGGATACACAGTAGCCTTCATCAAAATAAAGCAGTCAAAGTCAGAATCAGAAAAAGAAATGCATAAAATAAAATACAAAAACAATCAATCCTAACATGAGTAGGTCAGGTAAGTAGAAATAACTAAAAACTAAAAGCAAACTAATGCTCTTAAAGTGTATTAGTTGGCTAAGCTTACAATTACATAAATAGTTAATTTGCACCTAAGTTTACAAACTTTAATACAAGAAACCCTAATAGCGTATAACTAAGAAGTGTTTGAAGTCATTCTGCAAACATTGAATGTTCAGACAAAGACCTTCCTCAACAGGTTTATTTCTATACTCAACAAATACTTTTGCACCTAAGTTTTAATCATTGACTAACAGGTGATAAAAATTTGTACTCCGCTTCTTAAGTAAAATAATAAAAAAATAGATACAGAAAATAAAGAATGTACATTAAGAATGACATACGTGTCATTACAAAGGGTCATGGACATAAATTTTTATAGTAATACATAAATTTAATATTTATAATTTTTAAACGCGTCAGCCAAAAAGGTGACTCTTGCGAAGTCTCTTTTGCCACAGATTCGATTTCGTCGAGTTTCAAGATTCAAGATTCAAGATTCAAAACTTTCACTTTATGAATGAAATAAATGAAATTAATGAAATAAAATTTCAACCAAGTCATGATAACTTGTTCATTATGACAATGTAATAGTCATCTATGAGGACCAAAAGCTACATGGCACAGCGTTGGGGCCAACTAATACGGTCCATTAATCTAACTCTCGTATTATTATTACCAGCATCATCGGGGTTCGAACCCCCCACCCACCCGACCTCAGTGTCTTCACTTCTTTTAAAGGAAACCGGTGTTACCCATTGAGCTATATACGAAAGCTGGCATTATGGTAATGTATAGATGACAGTCTAAAAGTATTTGTCTAGTTTCTAAGTAAATTTATTTTAAAAAATGTACCAGAAAATATCAAGGCAAATGCTATAGAATTCCTTCAAGGAAAACGTGCTTTTTTTAGCCCTGATAATATCGCATGAAACATTTGGAAAATTATATTAATATTTTGGAATAAAATCAGTCATATCAAAATATATCTTTATCAAAAAATACCTCTATCAAAAAATATCTTTTTTTGGGGGGTTGGAATTCATAATAACATTCCACTTATACTGGAGCAAGACCAGCCCAAATTCACCTAATACGTTTATTATATTGGCATACGTATATTAAAATTGGCATCCTCATTTTGTCACTGAAATGAAAGGGATTATCAAGAAAGAAGACGTACAGTATTTCCATTTTTCAGTGGAGTCGGGAGTCAACTTGGGTTTGAAGTTTCTATTCTGGTACCGTTTGAAAGAAAAATGGAAAAGTTGTCTTCCATCACAGAGTCGTTTGGTAAGTTTATATTTCTGCAATTTACCTAATTAGTTAATTACGGTATAGTATCTCACACTTGCGTAATTCAGATAAAGTTAATCAATTAACACTTTATTCTTAGAATTGGTGACCCCCAAGCTCTTGTCTTAGACTCATTGGGTCTGATCTTTTATTAAGGTTGATTAAACATTATTATTTTATTAAAGTATTTACAATCCCTTTATTATAATCATTTTATTATACTTTATTACACTCACTACTTCAAAGTAGGGCTTATGCAGATTTTATACAAAAAATTGAAAATAACACTGCTTCTTCGAGAGACTGTGACACTAATTTGTTTTAAGTCATAGCAAGAATGATTTTTCCTTTAAAGTAGAAGAAAAACATGTTATATATAAGGATGAAATGGGTGTTTTGCGAGAAGGTTAATTGTGATAGAGAAGAAAGTCGAAGAAGAAAGAGAGTGTATGAAGAGAGCAAGAGAAGCGTGAAGAGATTAGTGCGGCAGAAGAAACAGGGAGTAAGTAATGAGTTTGGCAGGAGTATGAATGAGAAGTATGTAGAGAATAGAAAGTTGTTCTGGAGGGAAGTGCGGAGGTCTGTTAATAGAGAAGCTTTGTTATAAGTTATAATGTTATAATGTTTCAGACCAACAAAGACCCTAGGATCCACTCATGACTGGTCTACCTAACTGTGTTCGTGTATTGTGTATGTCCTCCGTGGTGGCGGACGGGACCTACAATTTTACGTGGGTTCCGAACCACAAGAACATAAGAAATTTATGTAAAAACTGCCGGTAAATTGGCAACGACCAATTTTTACGAAACTAAATAATTATCAATTTAAAACTAATTAATTATCGATTTAAAACTAAAGATAGAATCTCTGATCCAGAGGATCAAGTCATAATAGACTACTATCCACAAATATGTTACACTCTATATCTATTTATAAAGGTCATGCAAATATATCGGATCCAAAGAATCCAGTCAATTTCATTACGATATCCATCAAGTCACGGTCCATATCGATAGCGGACCAAGTCAAAATTTACAATCATATACATTACAATATATACACTTACGAGAAAAAGAGTAGGTGTGGCTGTAAAGACTGTACAGTAATGTAGAAATGTGTGTGCACCCATTTTGGGTCTCCCATTTAAAGGTGTTTGTGGGGCAAGTGAAGATCATGAGTTTTTCAATACCTCACAGTACTATGGGGGGCACCGCTCGGCAGAGGAATCTCTTTAAATGGGGTGTGTAAGGACAGAGAGTATCCCCTAACCCAAGACGCTGCCTCCCTATATCCCACAACACTTGTGTTGAGCTGTGGGATCTATCCCCAGAAAGCCTTAATTTTACTACCTTAAACTATACCCTTTCTATCAACATGCGCGTCTAATCGATTTTTAAACATGTTTATAGACGTGCTACTAATTACTTCTCCCGGCAAACTATTTCAGCTATTTACTATTCTATGCGTATAAAAGTTTTTCGCAACTGCTGTCTCGAACCTTCTACTTGTCAACTTACACCCGTTATTTCTAGTCCTATTATATTGAGATATTTCGAAAAAGCTATCTCTATCTACGTTATCGAACCCATTCATAATTTTGAAAACCTGGATTAGATCACCCCTTAACCTCCTGGTCTCGAGTGTTGTCAATTTTAACTCCTTAAGCCTATCCTCGTACGACTTTGACCTAAGCGACGGAATCATCTTAGTTGCTCGTCTTTGAACTCTTTCGATTTTGTCTATATCTTTGCGCATATACGGATTCCAAAATTGGACCGCGTACTCCAAATGGGGTCTAACTAATGATTTATAAAGTGGAACTATAATATCGCGCGATTTGTACTCAAAATTTCGAGCTATAAAACCTACACTTTGTTCGCCTTATTGACCGCTGCTGTACTTTGTTTCGCTACTTTTAAATCACCAGTGACTATAACTCCTAAATCTTTTTCCTGCTCTACGCTTGTTAAATCTTTCCCTGACATACTATACGCAAATTTACCGTTACGCGAACCTATATGCAAAATTTTGCACTTATCAACGTTAAATCTCATTTGCCATGTGACTGACCAATCAACGATTTTATTCAGATCTTTCTGAATTTTACCTCTATCTTCGTCATTAATCGCCCTACCACCCAGCTTCGTGTCATCCGCAAACTTTTGAAACTGTACTGACTAGGCCGACATCTAAATCGTTAATATATAAGAAAAAGCAAGGGGCCCAATACAGAACCCTGAGGAACGCCACTCGCTACATTAGCCCAGCACGACTCCGCTCCATCAACGACCACCCTCTGTTTCCTGCCTCGCAACCACTCTTCTAGCCAATTTATTACTACACCCCTGATTCCATGAGCCTTAGTTTTTTCAATGAGTCTTTTGTGCGGCACGGTGTCAAACGCTTTTTGAAAATCTAAATACACTACATCAACCGCCCGATGTCTATCGTAAACGTCAACCACGCTTTGGAAAAATTCTAAAAGATTAGTTAAGCAAGATTTGTTTCGCCTAAATCCGTGCTGCGTATTTCTAACAAGTTTATGGTATTCTAAGTGTTCGACTATACGATCCCTAATTATTGATTCCAGTAGCTTACCTACAACAGACGTTAAACTGATAGGCCTATAATTTCCCGCCGCACCTTTATCGCCTTTCTTAAAGATAGGTGTTACGTTTGCTAACTTGAAATTATCTGGTACGCACCCCTCAGAAATAGACGCGTTAAAAATCTTTGTTAGCGGCACAACAATGCTATCTTTTAATTCTTTAGTTGTATGGGATATATGGAATCCGGACCCGGTGATTTACGCGTTTTCATTTTATCAATATAGCGCATTACTTCCCCTTCACTAACGACAATATTATCCAAAATATTACCATTATCAAAAGGTATTATGTCTATGACCGTAGGGATATTCGTTACATCTTCTATAGTAAAAACTGACGTAAAAAATTCGTTTAGCAAGGTAGCCATTTCCTTGTTTTCAGAGACTAGATCTCCATTTCCATTTTTTAATGGACCTAAGACACTTTTTACTGGATTTCTATTATTGACGTATTGAAAGAATCGCTTGGGATTTTCTTTACCGTCACGAGCTATGGAGATTTCAAATTCGCGTTTTGACTTTTTTATTACACTTTTAGCTTCACGCCTTAGAGATATGTAGTTGTTTCGTAACAACAGATTATCTTTATCGCACTTGTATAGCCTATAAGCCCTCTCTCTACTCTTTATAATGTCTCCTACTCTAGAAGTAAACCACAAGGGCTTGTTGTTTACTTTCGCACGCTTAATTTTGTACGGTACACATTCCTCATTTATAGTCCTAAATACCTTTACGAACGATTCCCACATTAGTTTTGCGTTGGAGTTCCCCATTACGTTTTCCCAATTGACGTGTGAAAATTTATTTCGAAATTTACTAAAGTCTGCGTGCTGGAAGCTAGGAATTTTAGTCGAGTTAGTTGGTTTCGAGTGACTTACTGAGAGGACAAACTCTACCATATTGTGATCGCTATTGCTCAACGGTTCTATTACTTGAAGATCAGTAATTAGCCTATCATCCGTAGTTATTACTAAATCTAAAATACTGTCCAACCTCGTAGGTTCCCCAACCTTTTGAATAAGAAAGCTATCCTCGAGAAAATTAACTAAACGATTACCTTCCGCGTCTCCCTGCATTGTATCGTAATTCACGTTGGCGCAATTAAAGTCACCCATAACTAAAGCCTGCTCACTACCGATTATTCTCTTTAGTTCACGATATAACGCTTCGTCCGTAGCAGCTGTTTGATTTGGGGGCCTATATATAACCGCAACAAGAAGTTTGAAATCGTTGAATTTAAGTTCTGCTATAGTCGAATCTATCGGTTCTGGAATTGAGTGCTTTACTTCTATAACGTTCGCAATATTATCTTTGATATACAACATAACACCGCCTCCTCGCCTAACTATTCTGTTTTTAACAAAAAGTCTATAACCTTTAATTTGATACTCCCCTACAAAGTCACGTGTTTCAGTGCTAAGCCACGATTCATTTATCGCAATTAAATCATAGTCTTTACAAGCAATTAAAGAAAAAAATTCGTTTATTTTATTTCGTAGGCTACGAGCATTTAAGGATAGAACCTTCAAATTGTTTGTAATTGCGACACCTTCGCGAGCGCGGGGGAAATTTGTGGAATTTACGCTGGGACCGTTCGGCTTACGGCAGCCTGAAAAGAAGAGACAGTATTATGAAATAGTCTTCCTAAACGCGCAGCTCCAACTTCATTAAGATGAAGTCCATCTTCGAGGAACAAGTCCCTCCTGCCGTAGAAACTGTTCCAAAAATTAGCAAAATGCACCTACCTTTGTGGTAGGTATTGGGTATATATATATATATATATATATATATACATTCAACTGCAAAGAACACGCAGTATAAATAACGTAAAGAACGACGCTTGT
This sequence comes from Bathynomus jamesi, assembly GCA_023014485.1. Lineage (NCBI taxonomy): Eukaryota > Metazoa > Arthropoda > Malacostraca > Isopoda > Cirolanidae > Bathynomus > Bathynomus jamesi. The sequence goes on from JAJOZX010008325.1 coordinate 14,879, forward strand.
ATAGGAGATATTCCGCGCAAGACGAGAAAGAGAAAACAACAAATGAAAAAATGAAGTACCACCTGGGAATCGAACCCGGGATCTTCCGATTGCCGGTCAGACGCGATAACCACTACACCATGGACTTCACTCTTCCAAATGCCGCAATTCCTCTACATACTCGCAGAAACCAATGCCCCAAGGGGGCACCTCCCGCATGCCGTAACATTATATACATTCAACTGCAAAGAACACGCAGTATAAATAACGTAAAGAACGACGCTTGTATAGGAGATATTCCGCGCAAGACGAGAAAGAGAAAACAACAAATGAAAAAATGAAGTACCACCTGGGAATCGAACCCGGGATCTTCCGATTGCCGGTCAGACGCGATAACCACTACACCATGGACTTCACTCTTCCAAATGCCGCAATTCCTCTACATACTGCGTGTTCTTTGCAGTTGAATGTATATAATGTTACGGCATGCGGGAGGTGCCCCCTTGGGGCATTGGTTTCTGCGAGTATGTAGAGGAATTGCGGCATTTGGAAGAGTGAAGTCCATGGTGTAGTGGTTATCGCGTCTGACCGGCAATCGGAAGATCCCGGGTTCGATTCCCAGGTGGTACTTCATTTTTTCATTTGTTGTTTTCTCTTTCTCGTTTTGCGCGGAATATCTCCTATACAAGCGTCGTTCTTTACGTTATTTATACTGCGTGTTCTTTGCAGTTGAATGTATATAATGTTACGGCATGCGGGAGGTGCCCCTTGGGGCATTGGTTTCTGCGAGTATGTAGAGGAATTGCGGCATTTGGAAGAGTGAAGTCCATGGTGTAGTGGTTATCGCGTCTGACCGGCAATCGGAAGATCCCGGGTTCGATTCCCAGGTGGTACTTCATTTTTTCATTTGTTGTTTTCTCTTTCTCGTCTTGCGCGGAATATCCTATACAAGCGTCGTTCTTTACGTTATTTATACTGCGTGTTCTTTGCAGTTGAATGTATATAATGTTACGGCATGCGGGAGGTGCCCCCTTGGGGCATTGGTTTCTGCGAGTATGTAGAGGAATTGCGGCATTTGGAAGAGTGAAGTCCATGGTGTAGTGGTTATCGCGTCTGACCGGCAATCGGAAGATCCCGGGTTCGATTCCCAGGTGGTACTTCATTTTTTCATTTGTTGTTTTCTCTTTCTCGTCTTGCGCGGAATATCTCCTATACAAGCGTCGTTCTTTACGTTATTTATACTGCGTGTTCTTTGCAGTTGAATGTATATAATGTTACGGCATGCGGGAGGTGCCCCTTGGGGCATTGGTTTCTGCGAGTATGTAGAGGAATTGCGGCATTTGGAAGAGTGAAGTCCATGGTGTAGTGGTTATCGCGTCTGACCGGCAATCGGAAGATCCCGGGTTCGATTCCCAGGTGGTACTTCATTTTTCATTTGTTGTTTCTCTTTCTCGTCTTGCGCGGAATATCTCCTATACAAGCGTCGTTCTTTACGATATATATAATATATATATATATGGGGTTCTGTGGTAGACTCATGAATGCGGTGAAGGGTTTCTATGATGGAAGTAAATAAAGAAATGATTAAATTGTTTGATATAAATGTTGGTGTGCGTCAAAGATGTGTGATGTCTTCGTGGCTGTTCAATTTGTTTATGGATGGAGCAATGAGAGAGGCGAAAGTGTGACGGGAATAGGTGGGGCCTGTTGAATCTATTGTATGCTGATGATGCTGTGCTATTTGCTCAGAGTGAGTGTGCTATATAAGAGGTTGTTGAAAATTTTGTGGTGGTGTGTGAGAGAAGAATGTTGAAAATGAATGTGGGTAAAACTAAAAGCAAGTTATTGATTGTGGAGGGTGAAAGAAAATTCGGATTGTCTGTGATGGTGAGCGGTGAAACATTAGAGGTGGTAGAGTCTTTTAAGTGTTTGGTATGTGTCTTGAACAAAAGAGGTACGAGTGCGGGTTAAGTGCGGACGAGTGAATCAAGGGAGAAAGGTGGTGGGCACGTTGGAAGCGGTTGTGAGGAAGCGGAGACTGAGTAGAGATGTTGCGAGATGTTTACATGAAGGTGTGTTAGTACCGACACTTTTGTATGGGTGTGAAACATTCACAAGGCATGAGAGCGCGAAGTCAAGGGTAAGAGCAGTTGAGATGGATAACTTGAGAAGTATGTGTGACGTGCGACAAATTAATAGAGTGAAAAACTGTATGGTTCTGGACAGATGTGGCGTGTAAAAGTCAGTGGGAGTGAAACTTGAGGAAATGTTTTGAGGTGGTTTGGACATGTTGAAATAATGGAAGATGACGAAGTTGTGAAAATAGTGTACAAGTGTGTTTGCGAAGTAGAAGGAGGAGAGGAACCCCGAGAAGAAGGTGGATGAACATGGTGAATCATTGCGTGAGGAAGCGTGGACTTGATTTTGGTGATGCACGAGAAGTGGCTGCAAGTAGGTTGGAATGGAGGAGGTTTGTTAGACTCTGACTTTTTTTTTTGACAAAGCCTGGAAGCATCACCACACATGGCGTATGAAGCGCCGTATAGGTGTGGAATTGAGCCATGTAGGGGGTGCTGGTCCACCAAGATGCCAGTGTAAATGATTGTGTATGATTTGGTTTCTACCCTTCCTCTTTTTCCTTATGTTCTATATTTTATATCCGAGCATGTCTGCCCTCTCATCCCAACACATTTGGGATATAAGATTTTTGATGATATACTGTACAGTATAAATATATAGGGTGGCGCATCCTATGATGCGCGACTTTTGCGCCACCCTGCATATGGAATATCGTGCATAAACACATGGTTTTAGGCATTGGTAGTGTCCGCGACTTCTTCTCAAGAGGTCCCAGGTTCGAATCCGGGTTCGAATTTGGATATGAATTTTCAAAAAATAAAAACTGAAAATATTTTTCGAAAAATAAAAATTGAAAATAAGAGACATGCCAAAAATTCTAATAGCATAATATTATATTTCTGTGCTAAATTTTCTGGATGTGAAAAGAAACTGTACCACGCAGTCAACCGATAAAGAAACCGAATAACCAAAGATAAGAATGATATGGACTAACATGAGATCGAGTGGTACCTATTTCTACTCTTTAATGCATAATTTGTATTGGGACTACAGGGTGTCCATGGAAATAAACAAATTGTCGTTAATTAGCTTTGCCTAGAATGCCGGACTTTATGTTCATCTTGTATGTAAAAGCTAACTTTAAATTTTTTTTAAAATCTGTCCTTATAAACCTTCGATCTCAGTTATTTGTCTGTCTACGTGAGACACCGTTAGGCAACGTCCGACGTTGGTCTATTTTCAATAAGCTTTTTACGCATCTAAAACTTAAAATTCGTTCAAATTGATTTATATTACTAAATATATTAAATTTTATATATTTTATAAATTTCTATATTACAAACATAACTTTTTGCGCGTTCGCCTTTGTGGGTATTTTTAAATATGTTCCATCTGAGGACGGAATGAAGGTACGATAGAAAGACGAACACTGAATATTTTATCGAAGACAACTGACGAGTGTGTAATTTGATCATCAAAGTTTCCAAATTCTATTCATTAATGATAATAGAAATATTATAAAGCATTTGATGATACTTATAACAGATCATTTTGGGAACATTATTTTAATTAATTATTAATTGGTAGTATAAATTCGTTGAATTTTCGACGTGATAATACAAAATATTCGTTTGAGAACTCAGTGTGATTATTTCCCGCTTCACATCATTCCCATTTTCATTCAAAGTCCTAAAATGAGAATTAAATTAAGTGAAAATTGCACATTTGGGAAAACTATTTCCTGGTTTGAGAAAACGTAATTAACAGCATTGGGTCTATGAGTCAAAGGTATGAATGCATACATGCCCAAACGGTGTCTTACGAGACCGTTATTCATCTTTAGTGGAAAATGTAACGAACTTACTTGAAAAAAGCATCATTTGAGATGCTTATTTTGGAATTTCACATTCTTGCGCGAAGCACGAAATGGGAACGACCGAAATTGCGGCAGAAAAAGACCAAAACTGTCGCAATTCTTTATTCTTTATAAATTCAATTCATAAACTTTAATTTCTAAGGATGAAAATACAAACCATTTAAAATTTTTGTTGCGTAAGAGATTGAAAAGTGAAATCCTCCATAATTCTTTCCGAGTCTGTCTCCATCATTTTCACAATGTCTGGATGAAAGAATTTCTTCTTTAAAGATTGCCTGCTGCAGTTTTTATGCCATTCGAGGCGTTCTTCAAAGGGTTTTGGCCCCCATTTGGGTGTGGGGTTGTGTTTTTTTTGTAAACGCTAAAAAGTAAGAGAGAAATACTTAATAGATGTTATCAATTAACCCAAAGCTAATGAATTCAATTGTTGTTATAATTTCATAATGTTAATTAATACAAAACCCGAGTAATTATTTCAATAGACGAAATGTCATAGATTTTTAAAGAACTTCAAACTTAAAACTTCAAACAGCATTCGGAATGTCGTTAATAATGTTTTAGGGCTTAACCTCCTTCGTAACGGCAAAAATCATCTGATGGAGGGGACCTACAGTTATACGTACAGTACAGTAAATCCGAACCACGACCCGGCTAAGAGGGGTTGAAATCAGAAGTCTGAACCGAGATTCGAACCCACAACTTTCATATTAACAGCGCGACGCTTTTGCGCGAGGGTACACCTGCGGATATAGTAATATAAAAAGGTTGGTTCCCTTTTTTATTTGCAAATTGAAATAAATGATAACTGCATACAATTTTCTGTGGTTAAACTTGTTATAATGTTATAATGTTTCAGACCAACAAAGACCCTAGGATCCACTCATGGCTGGTCTACCTAACCGTGTTTGTAATTGTGTATTACGCATGTCCTCCGTGGTGGCGGAGGGGACCTACAATTTTACGTGGGTTCCGAACCACAAAAGCCTTAATTTTACTACCTTAAACTATACCCAATCTATCATCATATGCGTCTAATCGATTTTTAAACATATTTATAGACGTGCTACTAATTACTTCTACCGGCAAACTATTCCAGCTATTTACTATTCTGTGCGTAAAAAAGTTTTTGGCAACTGCTGTCTCGAACCTTCTACTTGTCAACTTACACCCGTTATTTCTAGTTCTATTATATTGAGATATTTCGAAAAAGCTCTCTCTATTCACGTTATCGAACCCATCCATAATTTTAAAAACCTGGATTAGATCACCCCTTAGCCTCCTAGTTTCGAGTGTAGTCAGTTTTAACTCCTTAAGCCTAACCTCGTACGACTTTGGCCTAAGCGACGGAATCATCTTAGTTGCTCGTCTTTGAACTCGTTCGATTTTGGCATATCCTTGCGCATATTCAGATTCCAAAATTGGATCGTGTACTCCAAATGGGGTCTAACTAGTTATTTATAAAGAGGAACAATGATATCATGTGATTTGTTTCCTTCTTTAAAATGTCACATTCAGATTGTGAGTTTGGTCTGTTAAAATGAGGAATTTATTACTTATATAAAATATGGTAGAAATTTTGACATAAATGAAAAATATAAGTTAGGTATAAATTCCAAGTAGGCCTCAGATAAATCCTAGAAAAGGATACGTGACTTCACGCAAGTAAACATCCATACAGGCAGCGTTGCCATCCAAAAATAATGAAAATCTGAAGATTGGTGTCAAAATATCTGTAGAAATCTGTAGTTTCAATAAAAATATCTGTAGAAATCTGTAGTTTCAATAAAAATATCTGTAGACAAAATCTGTAAACTACCATTTGATTTTAAAGTTTATTTTTGTAAGTAACATATACAATAATATTCATAATTCCAAACAGAAATACAAAAATGGTCAATTAAACACAAAATTTAGTGAATGAAAGGTAGATAAACTGAATATTTTAAACCAGAATACTATTCAAGCTACGTCTATAGGCCACTTTAAGAATGATCTAGAGTCTAGACAAAAAGCAGCAAATAGAAAGAACAAGTATACAGCAACAAAATAAGGATGCATATATACAAAATGGAAAAAGGAATTCAATAAAATACATAATTTTGTGCTGTACTAGAATTATGGAATGAACATTATCATTAACAACAGGGCTATTTATCTGTACTGTAGATTCCACCCTTTGCTTTCTTTAGCAGTGTGTTTTGTTGATGACTTAATAAGAACCGACGCACAGTCAGCTGAGTGTGGCGTGTTTATGTTATGTTGCCACTCTCTACTGACAGGTGGCGCACGAAAATAATTTGTTGGTTCTCATGGAGAAACTCAGTAATATTACTGTAATATCCAGTGTAGTCCGTAGTGGTTAGTAAAAAATAACCTCTATCTTAGAAATCGGCAAATTTTGCCCATTTTGAAGGAAAATCTGAAAAGCATAAAAAAAAAATCATAAATTTTAGAAATCTGTAGATTTCGCCCATTTTGGGGGAAAAATCTGAAAATCTGAAACAAAGCATAAAATCTGTAGATGCACAGATAAATCTGTAGAAATGGCAACACTGCATACAGGTCTCAATGTGTTCTTACTGGAACATGTGACGTAGTTTTATTCAACCAATGGGGTGTGAGAAAAATGATCACGTGATGACACACCATGAGTTCATCCAATCACGTGTTCGTAAATAGTCTTAGTGTTTAAACAGTACTCGAAATAAATATAAAAATAATTTAATATGGTCAGATAAGTCATATAAGTTAACTGAATAATATAAAACAGTTAGGATCACTGTACAGGATCACTGTACAGAAAACCCTAAAAGCATTATGGCGGAAGACGTGATCGCAGATGGGAAACCACGAACGAAAAAAAACAAGAGAGCGTACAAGAAGACCGGAGGATAGTCGGTAACAGCCAAGTAGAGGAAGAAGAGCAGAGCTAAATAATCAAACAATTTCTCGGGCATACACAGAAATTTCATAGTGAGTTAATGATAAAGTTCGATCTAAACCAATTAAGGTATTGTTTATATATTTTTGTCTTTACCGTTTAATACTTGTGACTTAAGTATATAATAATATTTTTGCAAAACAACGTGTTTCATACCCGATTATGACTCGTATGTTTTCAAGTAATGACCACAAGTGGATCAGTAACATTTTACAAACAAACGAATGTGTTGGGACTAGGGACGACGTCATTAAGGAGCTAAACTAAAGTGTAATTGTGTCGTTCCCAGTGGGTGTGGTAAATTCTGGTTATCTTAGTAATATAAATCAAATCGGTGTTTAGAGAAAGGTAGGTCCAAGGCCGAAAGAGGGCCGTAGTTAACATCCTGTAAACTCAAGGCATACTCCCGTATGAGATGGACTTACCGAAGGTGCTGTCGTAACGCTGAAACGATACTACTCACCCACGTATGCTGATAGACCTAACCCATCTTGGCTAAGAATCAGCTGGCTATTGCTACCAATTTTCTAATCATATAATCCGAGTAAAGCCCTCATTATTAGTTCATAGATCTAAACAATTGATAGTAAAAATTAATGAATGAATAGAACCCTTCATGTGATTACTAGTTTTGTAGTTTTGTTAAATACTACTACTACTACTACTACTACTACTACTACTATTAATACTAATACTACTACTAATATAATAATAATAATGATAATAATAATAATAGTAATAATTATTTTGAGAATTAAGTTTCAGAGAATCCTCTTTTTAAAACTGTTCATTACTCGCCAGTGCCCGTAGCTCGGTGGATTTCCCTGTAAGCGTTTCATTGAGGTCGGGGCTCGATTCCCATTGGTGCTGATTAATAATAATTCAGAAGTTAGAACAATGGGCCACATTAGTCTGGCCTGAGTGCCAGTTTCTGGCCCTCCTGACTAAGTATTATTATTATTATTATTATTAGTATTAGTATTATTATTAGTAGTAGTAGTACCCTTTTCCAGAATAGTCACTGTCGAGAACAAATTATGTTACTGCACAAACTATGAAAACCTTGAATGCTTTCCCGTACCTGCCAGAACCCTCCTTTGCTTGAGACCATAGTCGTAATCCAAACAACGGGAATGGCGCCAACGGGAATCAAGGCAGCACACCAACCGATAGATTCCGTCCAAATTGGAAATATATAACCATTATACGTGGTTTCAGTGTAGGTAATATCAATTATGTTGTTGGTCGCAATCAGCTGTGAGGTGGAGAGAAAAACATCAGTGAAGTTTAAATGTAAGAGGATGAATTGGAGCCATATAATATTATATGGACAGAGAAATGACACCCAGTAAAGATAAGAGGGAGCCATAATTTCACGTATTGCTGAGACCTGGGAGTATGAGTCAAGGAAAACGATTAGTACCGATTTCAAAGTTAACAAAGGTAATCTCTAAAATTAAGTAAAGTTAATCTCTAATTAATACCAAATGAAATCAAAAGGCCTACATAATTTGTCAAAAGTTACAATGTAGCGAATCGGTTAACTCTGGAACAACCTTCCTAAATTCAGCTTTTCCTCTGCTTATGACCTCCAATCTTTCAAACGCAGAGTCCAGGCATCTCGAAAACTTTGGACCTAGATTTCAGCTCTCTTCTTCTCCATCTATGGATGGGGGATATGCGGGCGTTCGCAGTTGGTCCCCCATTCCCTTCCCTTCCTGTTCCTTTACTCGCAATACGTCCATGCAGTAAAGACATCATATCAGATCATTCCTAATCACGCAACAAAAATGTGATGCAAGTTATGTGAACGTAATGTACCTTCATTTAACGCTAAATTTACGTGGAATTTGAAGAAGACTAAAAGCGTTGTTGTTAATTCTATGAATCTGTCTCCGTCCTAACAGCCAGGCTCGTACGACAGAGGGCACCCACGCAGAAGACGGTCACCCAAACAACTACTACGTAGACCTAACGTTGCTTAATTTCGCTCATCTATATGGGAAAGCGGTGTATAGCGCCATGGTCACAACGTAGCCCTAGGACTAAGAATGTGTCCTCATGACTTACGACCAAAGCAATCGGCGTGAAGACCATCCAACAAGCCCACCAGAACTTGCTCAGATGTCTGTTAGTCATCTGCTGAATGTCCTGAACTACTGCGCCTCCTCCTAATGTCCATGCGGCATTGAGAGAAAAAATTTGCATTCAGTAAAACTGTAAATTTAAATTTATTGTTTGTATGTGTGCGCGCGTACTATGTGTAGAAAATATGTTTTTTATAATAATTCAGGTTAAGAAAATACTCATAAATAATCAGTCACTATGAATAGGAGCAGTTTATTCTTAATTTACCACAAGCATATACTGTCATAGATTAAGGTAATTTTCTCACTAACAATTCAATTCAGCTAAATTTGAACTGTTTTCATAAGCTTTTTTTTCAGCTACAGTAATTAGTATGCCTGTGCGCAGTGTACCGAAATATAATATAGGGTGTCCCAAATAAATGCCCCTGTTTTTATTTGTTCGTTATTTTATGATGGAATTATATTTTATTATTTTTTTTTCAGGAGAGTGGGGGTTTTATTCCGCATATACGTATACATTTCTAAACTTTCCTTACTTAATAACTAATAAATATTGTACAGGGTGGTCCAAAAGTCCCTATCTATTTTGCTGAAATAATAGTATTTTAGGATGAAAATGTAGTAACATAATTAGGTGTATATTTATTTATCAAGCTTAGGTCTAAGATTCGACGTCAGCACCATAAGTGTCTTTGCAAATTTCAAATCTGTCCACTGCATTGCGGAGCACATTCTCAAACATCTCTGGGGTTATTTTAGGGACTGTCGCGACAATACGAGTTGCGGGTTCGCAGATCCTGAAAGTCTGTAACTCTTGTTTTGTAAACCTCAGACTTTATAAAGCCCCACGCAAAGAAGTCTAATGGTGTTAAATCCGCAGAGCATGCTGCCCAGGGCATGTTTCCACCACATCCAATCCAACGATTTCGTAAGAGCTCATCAAGGTACGCCCGAACGATGTTTGCATAGTGACATGGAGCTCCATCTTGTTGAAAGACAACAGTGTCGAGAATGCCATCTGAACGAAGCTGGGGTTCAAGAAATTGCTGAAGCATGTAAAAATAAATTGACCCTGTTACCGTAGCTTCTGCAAAGAAAAAAGGTCCGTAAATCTTCGATCTTATCATACCCAACCAGACATTAACTTTAGGTAAATCTCTCTCTCATTCGTAGAACTCGGTTGGTTTTCACTAGCCCAGATACAGCAATTATGTCGATTGACCTTTCCGCATGTGTGGAATGTCGCCTCATCGCTGAAGAGAATGTGGTTTAATAAGTTTTCGATAAGAATTTTTTCAATTAATTCTGTGCACATGGCGGCACGTCTTCGATAATTCTCTTCGTGTAACTCATGTAGCACTTGAATATGGTAACTTTTCTTTTTTAATATTGAGTTTAAAATCGTTAGAACAGTCGGTTTTTGGTATGCTCAGTCTACGTGATGATGTGCGAGTTCACATTCAAGGATTTGTTTCAAAGGCATCTCTTACCAATTCGACATTTTCTCGAGAGGTACCTGGACGTCCAGATCTTGCCTCATCATGAACAGATCCTCTTCTTTTAAATTTACTGACCAGCTCGCGAATTGCTTTGTCTGTGGGTCATCGTTTGTGAAATCTTCTTTGAATTTTTCTCGAATTCCTATGCACTTCTTCCTTTGGATCCGTAGTGTTATTACCAACACACTTTCTTTTACATTCATCATCATCTATCGCCTGTAGAAAATAAAATAGAAATAGCATTATTTCAGCAGAATAGATACGGACTTTTTGGCCACCCTGTATATTAAAACCATTCTTTCAACATTTAATATTTAAAGCAATAACTTTTCGTAGAAATTAGGAAAAAACGATACCGCTACCAATAGACTATAGCCTAGTAAGGCTATAGAAGGCCTTACTAGGCTAGTCTTTAAGGAAAGCTGTCTTTAGTCTTCAGCAAAATGGAGCACCTCCACACACTGCTTGTGAAACTCGCAACTTTGTGAGGAAGCATTTTTCCGGACGACTAATCTCCCTTCATGAGCTAGTGGAATGGTTCCCATACTCACCTGACTTCACACCCCGTCACTGTGTTTTGTAGGGTTACATAAAAGACAGGATCTATTCTACTAAGCCTAAGACACATGAAGACCTAAAGACCAAAGTCTATGAGGTAATCAACAACATCCCAGCTGAGCCATTTCAAAAAATTATATAAAACATTTGTGTAAGATTTAATATTAATTATTAGAGAAAAATGGCGATTACACTGAACATGTTCAATTAAGGTTAATAAACTCGTATGTTTTACGTACCTATTGCGTTTGTCTTTGTATCGAGATTTCTTTTTTTGTTTTTAGCTTAGAACATTTATTTAAAAAATAGGGACATATTTTGGGGACACCTGGTATATTACAAAACAGAATGAATTTTAAATGCGAGTATTAAGTTTATTATTACCGTAGGAATAGGCGAAGACCAGAACTTCTGCGAGACAAGCCAATGAAATTGGAATGGCTACAGCGTAACGATCAAGAAGCGTCAAAACGTACATACCACCCTGTGATAAAGGTAACGAAAGTTATTACCATTTCTGTCTTTGTAAACTCCTGCAGCGTATAACAATTGAATAAATAAATAAGTAAATAAATAATAACGTAGCAAAATATATTAACCTCGCTTTTAATCTGATACTCCGAAATAATGGCGATAGTCGTACAGGGATGGCCAAAAGTCGCGATCGGGTCGTATAGAATTGTTGATAAAAGAATGAGCTTTAACTTTTGAAGCATTTTATTTAAACCAAAAACAAGAAAAAAAATTACAAATGAAAGTGAAATTAAATAAAAAGATATCTTGTTGCTTATGCATTCAATTGATCTGTATGGATACCGTCGTGATCAACGCATAATTGCATTTGATTCCAAGTGCGCCGTGAAGCTTTTCGAAGCATTTCAGGCGTAGTGGCTGAGAATATGTGAAGAATTTTCATTTTTAACTCTTCAACAGAGTGAATAGGGATGTGGTTAAGTTTGTTTCTTCACAAAAGACTGCAACCAGTTATCACAAGTTGTGAGGTCGGGACTTCTGGGAGGCCAGTTGAGTTCCTCCTCGCCCAATCCACAATAGAAATTGGTTGTTGAGAAATTACGCACGTCAACAACACTGTTTACAAGGTCTATTTTCTGAAGTTCTGGAATTAACCAATGAAACATCTCCAGATAACTTTGACTAGTCACACTTACATCGAAAAAAATATGGACCAACAATCATTTCACAGGTTACACCAGCCCACATTATAACATGGGGAGGAAATAGGGATTTTCTTTCGTCCAGAAATAAATATTCCGAGACCTCGTGCTAAGATATACGACACATTCATCACTGAACATAATGCTTCGACGAGAAGCTAAGGTTGGAAATTCATGCGATAAAATTTGACATGACTGCCGCCGTACGTTCATATCATGATCAGATAATTCATTGATAAATACGGGCCTATACTTATGGTAACCTTCCTTCTTCAGCAAACGTCGCAAGGAAGTTCTTGGAATAGTGAATTCAGCAAATCGCTTCTTAGTTGATTTCTTGGCTTATTGAAGAACTGACTCCTGTAAACGAACTCTAACGTCCGCATATTTCTGCGGTCTCCCACATCGTTTGGCATCTAAAACAGATCCGGTTATGAATGCTTTTTCTCCAGTTTACGTAAATTTGCCTCAGTCGAGGCTGCCTTATTAAAACGCATTGCAAAATCTTCTCTTATATCGTTATAAGTTTCACCAGCACGTTCTTTTTCGTGGACCCAAACAGTCACAAGAAGACGCTCCTCGATTGTAAAAGACCTTGTGTCTGCCATGTTGAATGTTTGATAACCTACGTCATAATGAAGTTTGTTTACATACCACATAACCTAGACTAGGCCAAAGGTGATTATCCTAAGCCTAGGAAACAAAATTTGCCAAATTTGTGTGAATTCTGTCGTAAATATTCTTTGGAACACATTCTTCATTTCTAATTCTTGTACATTTCTAAATGACCCATCGCGACTTTTGTCCATCCCCTGTGTATATATATATATATATGATGCATCATGATGCATATATATATATATATATATATATATATATATATATATATATATATATATATGATGCATCATTATTCATTTCACGTGTTTAATTGTGAAACTCATCCACTATATATATACATACTAGCTGTTATGGCCAGCACTTGCTTGGGGTGGGCTGATTGTATTAAATTTCAATTATTCAAATCGTTTTTTTATTTTTCGTCGTATCACTCCTTAGATCAAAAATATACATATACCTAGCGCTGTCTGTCTGTCCGTAGAAAAAACTTTTACGTTTCTCAACCGATTTAGACCAAACTTCGTATGGTGGATGGGGGTTATGAATAATGAACACAAATATATGTGTGACCAGCCCACCCTCACCCCAATTACTGGGCCAGAAGGTCCCACTACCGCAATAAAACTATAGAAAAGAACGCAGCCATGAAAATCTTGAGCTTCACATTGTGTCAAAATTTGCGAAGCTTAAGATTTTCATGACATAGTTTTATTGACCAAATAATTGAACCCCCAGTAATTGCGGGACTGCAGGCCTCCCAATTACTGTGGGTTCAATTATTTGGTCAATAAAACTACAGAAAAGAACGCAGTCATGAAAATCTTAAGCTTCACATTGCCGCCTGTAATAATAATAATAATAATAATAATAATCTATATATTATAATAAGAGAGCTGTCCGTCTGTCCGTCACACTTTCAGAAATTGTGAGAAAAAATTGTGAGAAAAAAATTCGAAATTGTAAAAAAAATTCCGAAATTGTATTACGGGCGGCAATGTGAAGCTCAAGATTTTCATGACTGTGTTCTTTTCTGTAGTTTAGCAATGGGGGAAGGGTGGGGGTAATGGGATGGGTGGGATAATGGGGAGGGGTGGGGGTAATGGGGGAGGGGGTTAGCCCCCAAGTTGTATGAATGGGGGTGAGGAGGTTTTGGGAGATACCAGATTCAGAAATGTTGACACAATGTGAAGCTCAAAATTTTCACGGCTGGGTTCTTTTTTTGTAGTTTAGCCTGTCTAACCGTCAGCGAAGCGGCGGGAACTGTACTAGTAATAATAATAATTCCCTCATCTTTTTTTTCCTTTAATCCTATATACTATTGAGCTAAAATGTGTCTGTGTGTGTGTGTCTGTCCGCTTTCTTCGGAACTGTGCACAGCCTAAACGGCACATCGGAAAATCCTGCAACCACCACCATACTGATAGCCCATGAGCTGCTGATGTGCTCTGTCAAGTTTCCCGGTCCTAGGTCACAATTACTGGGTCCGAAGGCCCTAGCACCGCGATAAAACTACAGAAAAGAACGCAGCCGTGAAAATCTTGAGCTTCACACATACTGTGACATTACTGCTACCCGCCCGGGGGTAGTGGGGGAGGGGGTGGGGTAATTGGGGGAGTGGGGTGGGGGTAATGGCGTTTTTTACTTTTGTGTGTGAGGGAGGGGGAGGGGTAATTGGGGGAGTGGGGGTAATGGGAGTAATGGTTTTTTTACTTTTGTGTGTGGGGGTAATGGGGGAGAGGGGTGGGGGTAATGGGGTTAATGGCGTATATAGCAGTATATGTCACAGTGCTACCCGCCCGGAGGGCCAAGTTGTACAACGGTCGCGAGCGATAGCGAGCTACCGCTTGTATTATCCTATTATTATTTACAAAATTCGGCTATTTTTAGAGAGCCAAACGTTTTACAAACGGACAGACAGACAGACAGACGGACAGATAAACAATTTGCTTTTATATAGTAGATATATATATGACTACCTATTAGTTAAGATAAGTCATGTGATAGTTTGCTTGAAGGAGAACTAGTTTGCATAGTCATTATGGTTAAATTTAAACCCATGTTTCAGTTATTTGTTTACTGTTTACTGTTCAAAGACGACTCAACCAAACCTGTGTGCAATATGCCAGGGAAGAAACCAACATCAAGAGACATAGTATGAAAGAAATTCTACTCTTGCTATGTCTCAGTTTTGGGAATTCATCCGATAAGGACGCCACCATGGTTTCTATTTGGACAAACTGAAAAAAAGAAAGTTTAATGATAACGACATTTTGGATCGACTTAACAGTGAAGATACTCAAACTAAGTCAAACGATCCTAATTATGAAATGAAACGTACGCAAGAATCAACTCCGAGGAAGAACAACATCAAGAAAAAGGAAATGGACCATAGTTGTGCCCAAGGCATCATGGCAAGAGCTTCTGGATAGGTAACGAACGCTAGTGATGGGCCTAAGAATAAATTTTGATGTTAACAATGTTATAATGCGAGTATTTGAGTATACACTAAACAGAAAATGGAGTTGTGTCGTTACAAATTTTTACCCGCGGACACGACCTCGCTGACAGGAACGTTCTTCGAGAAGCTCATAAAACCAAGAATAGAGAAAACGACGAATCCCGCCAAAATGGATGTAGCGCAATTCAAAATCGGGATCCAAAGGGCGTCTCTGAGAGTATTGTTTTTGTAGTCATTGTAAGACCCCATCGTTACGAGGGAACCCCATCCAACTTGGAGAGAGAAGAATATCTGGGCCGCAGCATCAGCCCAAACCTAAAAACAAACGGAAAAAAATTCCTACTCATAAATAAATATTAAAGAAATATTAAAGAAGTATTAAAGGAGTATTAAAGAAGTATTAAAGAAGTATCATTCAACAGCACAACACTCAGACAAATAAAATAAAAATGGACGATGGCCTAACTCTAAATAGAAACCAAACTACACTCTTCATAGTCGGATTCAGGGAGTGGGGGGGCGGGTCAGAGGGCTTAATTGAAGCAACGGGGCTTAATTTAGAGGCCTCATACATTCTGGTTAAATGAAATTAGGTAAAACGTTTGAATGCTTATGTCCACGTTCTTTCAATTAAGCCCCCTGGGGCCCCCTCTAGATCCGTCTATGCAGTAGAGTTAATAACACCTCTTCTCATTCCCACTTTGAACAAGGACGTAATTGAGCATGGCTCGTTAATTAATTATCGCATTATAATAAATTAATTAAAATAAGCACATTAATTAACATGATTAATATTTAACGTCCTGGAAAAGTTTTAATTTCTCTCATGGCTGAGACTGCGCATGCGCGAAGTTTCATAATAATTAATGAAATAAATCCCACAAATAATGAGGTTCTAATGCAGGGCAACTTACGTTAGTGTAGAGAGAAGTAAATTCTCAGCAGTGATTTGAAAAAAGAAAAGCGGTTTAAGTACAGAGTATGAAAATTAAAGATACATACTGTTTAAGCTACTTTGGTGAACAAGAGAAAGATACTACTACTACTACTACTACTACTAATAATAATAATATAATAATAGATAGATAGATAGATAGATACTGTTATACGCTTTTACTTAACAATGTACCATCGATTTCAGTAGTTAGGATACACTGGGCCGTAAGGCAAAAGTGTGGTCGAGCGTACCCCGAACTACTGGAGCTGATGATACCAAACTGTATTTACTCCGAATGTCAAACCGACTCTTCATAAAACGAGTTATATACATGAATCATCACTCGTACTAATGAGAGTTACTCATAAACTAGAGTTTTCTCTGTGTATATAACTCTCGGAGCTATTGAAAAATAGGGACCCCAGCCTTCTTTAGTTAGGCTTATAAGGCTAACTAACGAAAATATCACGACCTAACCTAACCAATCGCTAGGTTAATTGTACGCCCTTGACGATTGGTTAGGTTAGGTCATGATATTTTCGTTAGTTAGCCAAATAAAGGTAACTAAAGAAAGCTGGAGTCCCTATTCTTCAATAGCTCCCAACTCTCAAGGTAAAATTATATGGGATTAATAAAATAAAATGAAAATATCGTACCTGATAGTTTGCGAGCTTAGAAAAATTAGGGTAGATAAAGTATTTAATTCCTTGCATAGCTCCAGGAAGGGTGAGACCTCGCACCAGCAAAACGAACAGCATCACAAAAGGAAAGGTAGATGTGAACCAGACCACCTAAATCACACCAACAGATCTTAATTAATAATTAATTAATTACACTGTACAACAGTGAAAAAAAACGGAAATGAGATCGTCATTTTTATGGCTAATTATATGGTAGATTGCGAAAATAACACTCATTTATTTGTATCACCCACCGATTTTATGAAAATGACCCTATTTCATTGTATTTTGAGAACCACTGGTTCTCTGAACGCATCTTTTACATTTTGTTCAGTCATGCATATGCTGTGGTGGTGGTGTTCGGCTCTGTGTTTCCACTTTGATTTTATGAAAAGTTTCTTTCATTAATCATTTAAAACAAAATTGTCAGCCATATTTTATCATAAATCGGTGCTATAAGTGAGTATTATTGAATAACAGCTATGAAATTATGTATATTTCACCGACAACGTCTATATTGTGTGAAATTGCAAATTCATATCATTTTCTTATTTTACAGGTTTTTATTGATGTTATGCTACAATGCCTAGAGAGTGCAAAAATTCGCCAGACAGTTTTTGTTATATTTGTGGGACATTAACGTTAAAACAGTATAAAAGGAATGCAAAAAACTTCACTTTTTTACGTGAAGGTCAAAATATGAGAATAAAAACCCACTCTAATAGACAGAGTTTATTTCCACGACAGTTTCGACGCCCACTGGCATCCTCCTCGGGTGGATACAGAAACACAAATGAAACAAAACAAGAGGGAAAAACAGTTCAGGGATCGACCGTTAAGAAATTCGCACCTAGGTTGGATTCCATTCTCTCGAGACAGGAGGGGCATTTTCATTAAGTACATTCGCACAAATTTTTTAAAACTATCTTCCTGTTCTAAACATACAGATTCTATTATTTTTACATAATTATTACATTTATAATTAAATTTATTACATTTAATATTGCATAATTATTAATTACAGAAATTATAAATTTATTATTACATTGGTTATTACATTGTTGTTTATTATACAGAAATTATAAACCGAAAAACGAATGAAAAAAGGCGATTAGGAAATAATCCAGAGACCATTGAGAAATTCGCACCTAGGTTAGATATCGTTCTCCCGAAACCAGAAGGGCATTTTATTACAGGGTCAGCTTATAACTACATTTCCACAAATTAAAAATATCTTCTTGTTCTATACATACAGATCCTAATGTTTGACATAATTACTGCATATATTTATTTCCACATTAATTACTTCCATTATTACATTTACTAAAAGCGAGTAAGGAAACATTCCAATCCAGAGACATTTAAGAAATTCACACTTAGGTTCGAACACGTTCCCACGACTCCGTAAGGGATTTATTGACCAAGAATCTCATTAAAGGGTCTAACTTATAAGTACCTTCGCACAAATTAAAATTATCTACTTTTTCTATACACACAGATTCTATTATTTTTCTTTTGACATAATTATTACATTTATAAAGTACCTTACTTGATTCCCAATCTATAGCATGATTATTTTGGCTAGCGTGATAAAAAATGGCATTATTAGTATTACAACTTCTGAAGGCATATTTGTGTTCTTTGATACGGGTTTCAATATTTCTTCCAGTTTCTCCCGTATACTAAATCACAACTTTTACAGGGAATGCTGTAGACACAGGCTTGTTCCTCTTTTGCAACGTTATTCCTAACCAATTTACTTTTCACGGTAGACGAATATTTGAACGCCAAAGCAAACTTAAATTCTTTCGTCAACGGTTTTACTCTTTCTAAGCCGGCAATGTAAGGCAAACTCACATATTGTTTTTGGTTAACTGAAGGTTCCCGAGGGCCATAAAAAGATTTTCTGGCTTTAAAATACGCCTTTCTGATAAACCACTCAGGATATTTTAAATCCTTAAAAATTTTCCAAATCTTTGAATTTTCCGGATCCAGCAAATGTGGGCTACAAATCCTGAGTGCTCTTAGAAACATGGAAGAAATAATTGAGCTTTTAACCCTTCATCATGATATGAAAAATAATGAATGTACGAATTACAATGAGTAGGTTTTCTATAGACCGTGAAATTGGGCTTTCCGCTTTCGTTAATGACCAAAACATCTAGAAAAGGTAATTGTTTGTCGTTCTCCCATTCATATTTAAATTTAATAGAGGGAACAAGATTATTTAATGACTGAAAGAAAGTGTCAAAGTTGTTCCAGTGGTCAGGCCAAAATGAGAAAATATCATCTACATAACGAAACCAAATTAGATTCCTGGGACATATTGTTTGCAACAATTCCGACTCATAATACTCCATATATAATGTACTCAGTATTGGGGATAAAGGGGACCCCATTCCCATACCAAAACGTTGCAAATAAAATTCTTCACCGAAGGAGAAGGCATTATTGGTGACACAGAGTTTTATCAGTTCTAAAAATACAGATGTGGGCATGCCTAGTTCTACGTTACATGTTGGCAATTTTCTATCTAAAAAACTAAGTACATCATCAATGGGAACTTTCGTAAACAAGGACTCAACATCAAAACTTATCATTCTTCCCCGTTTTAAATCTAAGGACATAACTTTGTTAATAAAGTCACAGGAATTAGTGATGTGCGTTCAAATATTCGTCTACCGTGAAAAGTAAATTGGTTAGGAATAACGTTGCAAAAGAGGAACAAGCCTGTGTCTACAGCATTCCCTGTAAAAGTTGTGATTTAGTATACGTGGGAGAAACTGGAAGAAATATTGAAACCCGTATCAAAGAACACAAATATGCCTTCAGAAGTTGTAATACTAATAATGCCATTTTTATCACGCTAGCCAAAATAATCATGCTATAGATTGGGAATCAAGTAAGGTACTTTATAAATGTAATAATTATGTCAAAAGAAAAATAATAGAATCTGTGTGTATAGAAAAAGTAGATAATTTTAATTTGTGCGAAGGTACTTATAAGTTAGACCCTTTAATGAGATTCTTGGTCAATAAATCCCTTACGGTCTACGGAGTCGTGGGAACGTGTTCGAACCTAAGTGTGAATTTCTTAAATGTCTCTGGATTGGAATGTTTCCTTACTCGCTTTTAGTAAATGTAATAATGGAAGTAATTAATGTGGAAATAAATATATGCAGTAATTATGTCAAACATTAGGATCTGTATGTATAGAACAAGAAGATATTTTTAATTTGTGGAAATGTAGTTATAAGCTGACCCTGTAATAAAATGCCCTTCTGGTTTCGGGAGAACGATATCTAACCTAGGTGCGAATTTCTCAATGGTCTCTGGATTATTTCCTAATCGCCTTTTTTCATTCGTTTTTCGGTTTATAATTTCTGTATAATAAACAACAATGTAATAACCAATGTTAATAAATTTATAATTTCTGTAATTAATAATTATGCAATATTAAATGTAATAAATTTAATTATAAATGTAATAATTATGTAAAAATAATAGAATCTGTATGTTTAGAACAGGAAGATAGTTTTAAAAAAAAAAAAAAAAAATTTGTGCGAATGTACTTAATGAAAATGCCCCTCCTGTCTCGAGAGAATGGAATCCAACCTAGGTGCGAATTTCTTAACGGTCGATCCCTGAACTGTTTTTCCCTCTTGTTTTGTTTCATTTGTGTTTCTGTATCCACCCGAGGAGGATGCCAGTGGGCGTCGAAACTGTCGTGGAAATAAACTCTGTCTATTAGAGTGGGTTTTTATTCTCATAGTATAAAAGGAAGTTGACTTCTCATGTGAAAAAACTTTATGAATTATACTTCGCATGCAAAGTTGGTGATCAGGACAAGCACTGGGCGCCTCATATCTGCTGTGCGAGATGTACAAGCTAGTTATCTGCATGGTTCAAAGGCACCGGTCCTGGTCTGGGATTCGGTGTCCCAATGGTATGGAGAGAGCCGCTGGACCATTCAACTGATTGCTATTTCTGCTTAACGAACATCACAGGTTTGAATCTTTTATTTTTCTGAATATACGTCAAATTTGGTGTTTTTAGCACATTTTAGCATATCCTGCTCTGCATAATGTATTACACAATTATGCTATCTTAAGTAGTGAACAATGTCTATTGTCTCACATTACAGGTTGCAACAGAAAAGGGAAAACGGCTATAGTCTATCCAAATCTTCGTTCTGCTATGCGTCCTGTGGAACATTTTACAGATATACCCATCCTCGTCCTCCAGCTGAAATGCCGACCGATAACACAGACTCTGACAAATCGGAATCAGACGGCGAATGCTATGAAGCTGAAGTCGAGTCCAAGAAAGAACAACATCTCATCACGCAGACTGAACTCAATGATTTGGTCCGTGATTTAATACTTACCAAGCAACAAAGTGAAGTGCTGGTCTCACGTCTACAAGAATAATGGAATCTGCTGGCGGAAGACATACGAATTACAGCATTCCGAAAGCGCTCCTTGGATTTGCAGGAATATTTCACAATGAAGAACAATATTTGTTATTGCATTGATATACATGGTCTGTTCGATGCTCTGGGTTTGTGCTATGAACCGAATCAGTGGAGATTGTTCATTGATGCATCTCTGTACAGTATTAAGGGTGTACTGCTACACAATGGGAACACAATGCCTTCTGTTCCGATCGCTCATTCAGTCGTCTTGAGAGAAACGTATGACAATGTTGCTTTTATTCTGGACTGTATAAAATACAATGAACATGAATGACTTATCTGCGCAGATTTGAAGGTTGTGGCTATTCTCAATGGATTGCAAACTGGCTATACGAAATACATGTGCTTCCTATGCAAGTGGGATAGCCGAGCAAGGTCTGAACACTACACACGCTCAGTATGACCGCCGCGAGACAATTCCTCACCTGGATCTCACAATGTTATTCACGAACCACTAGTAGGAAAGGAAAAGGTTATCTTGCTGCCACTTCACATAAAACTAGAACTGATGAAACAATTTGCAAAGGCGTTGAAACAGGATAAGCCTACCTTCAAATATCTAAAGGAAAAATTCCCAAAAATAAGTGATGCCAAGATTAAAGAAGGCATATTCGTCGGCCCTCATATTCGCCAACTCATGCTAGACGAACACTTTGAAGCGGTGATGGATGACGTTGAGTTGGCAGCCTGGCGTGCATTCAAAAACGTGTGCAGCGGTCTACCAGGAAAGACTAAATACGACAACTATGCTGCACTTGTGGATCAACTTATCAACTCATACCAACGTCTCGGATGTAAGATGTCACTGAAAATTCATTTTTTGCATTCACATCTCTCATTCTTTCCGGAAAACACATCTGCTGTTAGCGACGAACACGGGGAGAGATTCCACCAGGATATAGCCACAATGGAGAGCCGATACAAAGGGAAGTGGAGTCCTGCTATGCTGGCCGATTTCTGCTGGAATTTAAAGCGTGACCAACCAGAAGCATTACACAAACGCCAGCATAAATACAAATAATGAGTTGAAAACAGTATAATACGAGAGTTTTATGTTAATTTTGAGCATATATATTGAAGTATAGCAATAATTAAACTGTTCCATATGATAAAGCCTATCTGTTTATCAATATATTCTTATTTTTTGGTATGAAGATTTTAAGCAGTCATTATAAAAAAAACGTGACGTGATAGAAAAAAAATATTTTCAGATTTGGAATCAGCCCAACTGAGCACACTCGAAATATTAAGAATGACCGAATGTTATTCCCGGTTTTTTTTCTGAAGCGAAAATTTGTTGTACAGTGTTATTAACGCGGTAAAAGCCTACAAGCCTTACAAGGACCTACAGCATTACCTTACTTATTAATTTATTATATTTTACAGCAATTACCTTAATCTTTAGATTCATTAATTTAGTTGTCATTTGTATAAGGATATGATAACAATTAAATTAAAATAATAACTTACTTTGCCAAACACTTTAACACCTTTGAATATGCATAAAAAGACGAACACCCACACACAGATTGTAGCACAAACAATTGGATAGACGAAGCCATTTGGTTGAGTTATTCCTGAAGAAATATGCAATATTTCCAAACTGTTAAAGAAAATTTGAAGTTTATATGGGTAACTTTTAAATAAAAATTAATACAGAGCAATAATGTTTAGACCAACAAAGACCCTAGGATCCACTCATGACTCAAGGGCAGATCTACTGTAGAGGGAAGGGGGTCGGCGATGTCTGGACCCCACTCAATTTTTTGCAAGTGCCCTTTTTTCAAGTGCAAGTGCCTTATTTGAATGATGTGTAATGCCTATGAAAACAAATTTTATTTTTGTAAATAGATCATGGTTATTTTATTTTATTCAAATTCTATTTTGAGTCTTTATCCGTATACATTGTACTTCCAAATTTGTAGTTGTAATGGTTTTCATAGGTGCCCTTAGTACTGGTGCAGACCTTTTAATTGGCAAGACATTTGTAATTGTTTGAAAATTTTTCTCTGATAACTGTTGTACCCAAATTAAATTTTTATTTTGTATCATATTTGAATGAGACTGATCTAATAAAACAATATGATTTGATCTGTCGGTCAAAATGCTTGTCTTGACGCCATTTTAGGAATGCCCTTTTTTCTTTGGACCCCCCCCCCCCTTACTGAAATGCCTAGATCCGCCCTTGTGGCTGGTCTGATCCGCCCTTGTGGCTGGTCTGATCCACTCATGGCTGGTCATGGATTCACTCATGGCTGGTCGAATCCAGTCATGGCTGGTCTTAGATCCACTCATGGCTAGTCTAGGATCCACTCATGGCTGGTCACCACACTGCCAAAGTACTTAAAAAGCTATTAAATTATAAAGTCATTAAGAAGATTGTATTATTAATTTGCGATACAGAACAATGTAGTTTATTAATAGACACTTACAAAGTCATAAATAATTTACAAACTGACATGTAGGTCCAATTAAGTAATAGAAAAAATAATAAAATTAAAATTAGTACAAATATGTATTAATGCAAATAATAATAATAATAATAATAATAATAATATAATAATAATAATAATAGAACAATTAATAAAGCAAAAATACTAATGAAAAAGAATAAAAGAATATATATATATATATATATATATATTAGGGCCCTGCGAATCACAAATTTTTTTTTCGAATCGAATCTCGAATCAAATCATCCCAAGTAATTCAAATCGAATCGAATCTCGAATCGAATCAACTGTACACATATAGATTAGAGTGTTTCTACACCCAATTAGTAATAAGCATAAAATTAATTAAATCTTGTTGAGAACAAAGGACAAAGTAAATCCTTCTAAAAAAAATGTATTAAGAATTTGATCATGAGGAGGAACAATGGTATTAAAGTATGATAAAAGTGTTATTGCGCGAGAGATTGGTCTCAGTATATAGATTGAATTATAATCTAAGTAAAAAGAAAAGTGTTTATTCACGAAAGTGTTCTTCAAAACATCACTGATGTTGTTTACCGGACTTAATGGAGATTCGAAATATCGAATCGGAGCCCAAGCTAACGAATCAAGTCGAATCCTCTCTCCCGATTCAAAATCAAATCGAATCTCGAAGCTTCGCAAGGCACTAATATATATATATATATATATATATATATATATATATATTATATATAATATATATATATATATATAACTCACTGGAAAAATTCTTCAGCTGGCGATCTAGTGGTGAAGAGATTGTTGTTTTCAAATGACTGGTTAGTCGAATGCTTTAGAAACAAACATAAAAAGAAAAACAGAAATAATACTTAGAAACTTATTTCCAAACAGTTATTTATTAATTAATTACCTTTTCATAGTTACTAATTGTAGTTAAATAATAATATTACTATTACTACTACTAATACTACTACTACTACTACTAGTAATAATAATCATAATAATGACTGATGTCGTTTATGGCAGAAGATTTTTCCCTTAATATCAATACAGTTCCGTATCCCGGTGTAGAGACAATTCATTAACATCCAAAGTTATTTTAACCACGTAAAGTGTCTTCATCTTTCCCCGTTTGCACTTGCCGGTGGACTCCTCCACTCTAAAAGAGATTACATTGGTTCTGCCACTGCCTGGAGTCACTTCTATTGTGGGAAGAGCTGGGAGTACGGCGAAATTTGAGTTACTCCTCATCGTCCTTATTTCATGCTGCAAATTATCAAATTTCTGAAAAAAAAAATTTCTTTCCCTTATACTCATTATCTGGGGAGTGCCAGGGCCTATAACTATCCTCACATATTTACATCCTTAGGTCCGGTACCAGTGTCTCCGAGAATCTGATACAATATGAATTCTGTTCTATTATAATTCTTATTAGAATTTCATATGCGATTTTTATAGAAAATTACAAAATGATTGGACGAATGTCGGAAGAAACCGCTTAAATGGTTGTAGATTCTGTAATGATGGAGCGATTAGCCAATTCATCGCCACCTTGCTCCAGTGAAGTGTCAGGTTTGAACACCGTCTGTATATGCATGTAGGTCGTTCGTCATTGATGGATTGCTCTCAGAATGAATGGATAGAATGATGTTATGGACAAGGGAGAATTCTTTCTTCGTTCGTATTTTAGTCCTTTATGGACACCTGGTACAAATTGGTAACATTTCAAATACACGCGTTCATAATTTAACCCTTACAAAAATCCGTTGTTAAAATGTTAAAATAAGTCCTTAAATTAACTTATCAATAATAATGATAATAATTAAGGGAATATTACACTTTAAACGTCAAGTAAAAAGGTAGAATTTTTTGTCTTTTTTGAACAAATGGTGTCAACATAAAAATTTTAGTCGATTTTTTATTGTTTAGGAAATTTCAAGCAGTTGTCTTTGTAAATGAAAGCCAGGGAGGAGTCCCCAACTTCGGGAAAATGATGTTATGTTAGGTTGGGTTAGGTTACGTTAGATTAGGTTAGATATTACCGGTTAAGTTAATTAAGTAAGTTTGAGCATTTGGTTTTTGTCGTCTTTGTTACTAGTATAGTTGCGAACGCTTATCGAAAAATTTTGTATTAGATAAAAATTTCTTGACATCTCGACAATTTGATCTGTCGGTCAAAATGCTTGTCTTGACGCCATAAGTGAGATGTTTTAACCTTCGTAACGGCAAAGGTCATATGACAGAGAGGATCTACAGCTGTACTGAGGACCTCTCCAGTTTTATCACTATAATAATAATAATTACCTGAAATTGCTGTTCATACGTGATGCACGAGGGCGTGTTCCAAGGATTGTCGCAGGATGCCCAAGGAAGAATCTTCCAAAAGGAGAAACAGAGAAAAACTAAAGGATAGGCAATCACGACGCTGTAGTAAGTGCTTGCAATCAGAGTCACAAGCAGGGAAGTGTATCCGATTCCTTTCCAAATAGAAAGTAAATATACATTATCCATATAATAATACAATTCTCTCTCTCTCTCTCTCTCTCTCTCTCTCTCTCCTCTCTCTCTCTCTCTCTCTCTCTCTCTCTCTCTCTCTCTCTCTCTCTGTATATATATATTTTCTTTGAAACTACTTCTGTTGGTCGAATGTTTTAATTTTTGTCTTGAACCTTTAGGTTTACTGACTGAAGAGGGCGTGGTTGTTGCTCGCCGAAATTGATTAGTCGAGTTTTCATTTTCTGAGCAGGTTTAGTATATTTGTTTATGCTGTGGTTATTACACTTTTTCTATTTATATATATATATATATATATATAGTCGTACCTTTCAAAGCAGGACATGCCTCATAAACAGCAATACATCCAGAAGATGAAAACTGCCCCAGTGAAGACTCCAAAAGGAAGATGGGAAGACCGACCAAAGCCAACATTAAGAAATAAGGAATCAAAAATGCTCCTGAAATTGAAACAAAACCGTTAACCCATAAACAGTATTTTAGAAAACCAGAAAAGCTATGAGGTTAATTTTGTGAGGTTCATTTTGGGTAAACTTAACACTATCCTATCTCTTTGGGTACGCGTAACACTATCTATCCTATCTCACAAGTTTAAGAAAATCGATATTGCTGTCAATATTCTGTAATATTTTCTTTCACTAAGCTTTTGACTTGAAGTTCCTTTTTTCTGCACTAGAGGGAGGAAGAGGTATGTAGTAAAGTTTGTAGCTATATCGAGGGGGACCTTCTAAAAAGTGTTGTGTCACGTATCATAAACAAATGAGTAATATTATTGTTTATTGTACCATCTTAAGGCAAAAACAGCAACTTATAGGGTATGATGAGTCTTTTATTCGAGTATAGAAAGGATTCTCAACGAGTTTTGATGTCCAAAATAAATATTCATCAATTTCCTTTTCTTATACATTTTTCAAAAGTTCATTACAACGTTATTGATGTCAACAGCGTATAGTTTGTTCCTGGTTAAAACCAGAGCAATAAAACCTACATTAGGTTAATTATTGTATTGTTCGTACCTCCTCCATTCTTGTAGCAGATGTAAGGAAATCTCCAGACGTTGCCGAGACCTATAGCGATGCCCGCAAGGGACAGGAGGTACTCCCATCTCGAGGACCACTTCTCCCTATTCGGGAAGCTCTCTAATGACGAAGATGAAGATGTGGTAATTTCTTTCAGGATCTCCTTCGAGGAGTCTTTTTCATTTTGGTGGAGAGACACGCGCACGTTTGCCATCGTAACAGGTTTTGTTTTAAGTCTCGTGTTCAGTGTAGACAGAGGCGATGTCGTTTGATCAACACGAAAGTGTCACTTTCAGCTGAAAAGCGAAGTTTTATTAAACCAACTAAATACAACGTATTTATCCTTATCACTAAGTAAGTTCGTGGAATTGATAATGAAGTCAGTGTATTGTGCTTTTGGCTAAATTACATCCTTTTCGAAGAACGAAGTAAAAGAGCAATATATATATATATATATATATATATATATATATATATATATATATATATATAGTGTGTGTGTGTGTGTGTGTGTGTGTGTGTGTGTGTGTGTGTGTGTGTGTGTGTGATGATTATATAAAACACGAAGAAGTGTTAACTACTCGACATTCAGTTACTAAGCTTATGTTTCAGAATAATGTTCTGAGAGAGAGAGAGAGAGAGAGAGAGAGATTTATAGGAAATGATTTTATGATTTTAGTATTTTTTGCCAATATTAATCTTGATTTTTCCACGTTGTTTGTGTGATTTCATTTTAATGAAAAAATTAAAAATTTTGCGGAAAGAGCATTTTTAAGGTTACCCAAATTATGCTTTAAGAAAGTTTCCTTTAATAAAAATCACCAACAAATATGGATTCAGAAATTTGAAAATGCAGAAAAATGAAGTTAAAAATAATGAATAAAAAATAATGGAAAGGAAGAGTTGATATCCTTTTAATTAAGTGCGTAAGTAAATGTCTAAATACAGACGATTTACCAAAAGTAAATAAATACTTTTGTTTTTTTTTTGCAAAATATTTTGATCTAATTATAAAAATCATTAAATAATAACCAATTTATTGAATTAATAAATGGAAGGTGGAAAGTAACACGATTTTAAATATATTCATTCAATAAATTTATTATTAAATATTTATTGACTTTTATAATAAAAAATCAGAAAAAAACTTTGAAGGAAAAAAAGGTGTCTGTTTACTTTTGTCAACAGTTTTTGTATAGATATACTTCGGTTGGTGCTACTGTAGTATGCGGTCTACCTACGATTCGGCGGTCTACCTTTGAAGTATAGTTTCTTATCTTGTTTGCTAATTGCTTGTTTACATCCCAATGTTAATCGCCCTTGACGATTGGTTAGGTTTAGTCATGATATTTTCGTTAGTTTTAACGAAAATATCATGATTAAACCTAACCAATCGTAGGTAGACCGCATACTACAGTAGCACCCTTCGGTTTACGTTCACTAACAGTAAAACACAGTAATAAATTAGCAATTTTGGCAGGTTTTCCAAATAACAAAAAAATGTATTAAAAATTAATAAAGGCTCGGAACTATATTTTTAGGGGTCAAAATTAACAAATTGATTAAAACTGTGATACGATTTATTAATTTTGTGTTTTGACCTCAGAACTTTAAATAATAATAATAATAATAATAATAATAATAATAATTTTAATAATAATAATTTTAATAATGATAATTTTAATAATAATAATGATAATTTTAATAATATTAAAATAGAATTAAGGGAGATTTACTGTATATTAATTATTCCTGCAGGTTCTGCTGAAAATCTAATTTTTTTCATAAAATTTAGTGTTTGTTTAGTTCTAGATGCGATGGGCTGAACATATAAAATTTGCTACATTGCAATGTAGCATTTTATTTTTAAATGTTGCATTGCACGAAAGAATACTAAGATCGATAATTCTTGGTGTGTATGTATTTCGCGTCATTCCCATTAATAGTATAATGGTTACCTTACATTAATCTAAAGGACTAGATTTTAACTATAATAATTGAAGTAATTAAATTCTAGCTATTGTTTGTGGTAGTAATAATAATAATAATAATAATAATAATAAAAATATGTAGCTACAAAAAAGGAAATTCTACATGACAGAAATTCAACTAGCGACTACACGGTTTATTGTGTAGTAGCTTAGACTATCACATCAGAAAAATTCAAATTTAACTATTGATATTGCTCGACTTTGTGGAGGTTATGGTCCAATTAATATTCAATTAATGAAATATCGAATTTTCTATGGACTTCATTTAGAAAAAGTCCACGAAGAAAAGGTTTGTTGGACACACCTTATTTTACTTTACTGACAGACCTTCTGACAAAAACTGCTAAACTGCATCTTTTGTAGAGTTCAGGCTGTTGAAGGACACATTATAGACGAGACCTTAACAGGATATGGTCACTTTGAGGTCCTCTCTTAACTTCCTCAATAAGTATGACGCTCGTGTTACGCTTTTGAGGGCTGAACCCCATTTGACGTTTATTATTATATTTAGCAAACTAAACTGTCTTCGTTTATCAAGGTATCTTAATTCAAATGAATTCAATTCTTTTATTTGCAAAAATCTACAAATCTTACATTGAAAATATACTTATTTAATTTAACTGAAATACACGCGCCAAAATAATTTTTTTTTTGTCTTTATTAACAAACCTTTGATGATACGATTTATCTTTTGCGAAAATAACATAAAATTTCGTCATTATTACTAATATTTAGTAAAAATAACTAAAATATAGTTTGTATTATATTAACTAAAACTCTAGTACAAAAATATAGCTGAGATTTATTTTGTATAACTAAACAGTTGTTTCAGTGGGTATATTTTATTATTATTATTATTAGTATTAGTAGTATTAGTATTAGTATTAGTATCATCAAGTTATTGTATTGTAAACTTTTCTCATTTTAATGGTAGTTATCTCATGCATCGTCCCTTTCTATCTTCTTCTCAAGAAGGGAGTCTGTATTTTTTTTTTCGTTTAAGATTCAAAATGGCTTCCTACCGTCATTCATTTTTTAAGTAACTTAAAAAAAAAACTTCTTAGGTATTTGAAATATTTAAAATATTTTAAGGATTTAGAGCTATAGCTGAGTAATTCTAGAAGGACCAAAATTGTCCAGCTCATATATACAATATATATTGATCTGAAGGTAATTAACGGTTAAATTTGTAGGTGAGAAGTGTATTATTTTATAAGGTAAATTTTTGTAGGTTTTCTTTGTTGGAACCGAGAATATTTCACAAAAAATTTCCTTTCATAAATAATGGATTTGTTTTTATTTTAATTCTAGAAAAGAGACATTTTTTATAATTTATGTTCCGTTAGTTGTCTAAAGATCAATTTGTCGTTAGTAATAAATTTTTATTACAAATTGGTAATAATAATTAGTAACTGATAATGAAATAATAGATATTTGTCGGTGTTGTAGACTTAAATAATATTTCTAGTTACAAGGATCACATTCACGGACCTACTCGGTTTTCATTCTTATTGTATCAGTTTCTCGGAGACACTGGCACTGGGCCTCCCAGTGCCACTCCCTTACGTAGTCGATTACTTTATTACGTGCATAAACAAAATCATCTTGGTTTACGATGTAACTTGTAACTAAGACAAGATTTATTGGATCATCTTTTAACCAAGAATGGAATACATCATGCAACATTTGATCATACGGCTGCTCCCTTCTGGTGGCGATCAGGGGTGGTTGCTGCGCCCCGCCACCTCTTGCTAAGGCACCGTTGTGTTTCATACAAGAGAGGCAGAGAAACGTTATGGAAATAAGTGCGTAAGTATTTGATAATATTTATATTCCTTGGTTAACCTTGGTTTTGCTTCCGCCGAATTTTGTTCATTCTGACGAAGGTCAAGCTTGTCACTCCATCTTAGACCTACAGTTTAACGTGGAATCCGAACCACGCCCCGCCACGTGCGGGCAGAAATTACAAAGTCTTCGCCCGGACTCGATCTCACAACCTCCCGATTAGCAGCAGCAGCCCAGCGTCTTAACCACTAAGCTACCGAGGGTACCCATTTATCTACCAACCAATTTCTTTATTGTGTTGAAGGATGAACAGCTGGGTTTGCTGCGCGCCCTTGCCGTTACCAGGTTTCGAACCCGGGGCCGGTGGATTCGTAGTCAGCGATGCTAACCACGACGACACCACCACCATAGATAATATTCTATACTAATTAACTGCAAATTTCATGGATTTCTTCAAGCATCCTACAAACAAATGAATGTCTCTACTTCTCCAATATACTTCAAGTAGGAGGAACATTTGATAAAACACATCAAATGAAAAATGACTTTTATCTAATGACTTCATAAAATTATAGAATTTAGAGTAAATTCTATAAAATTATAGAATTTAGGGTAAATTCTCTAAAATTATAGAATTTAGGCGTAAATTCTGTAAAATTATAGAATTTAGGGTAAATTCTGTAAAATTATAGAATTTAGGGTAAATTCTGTAAAATTATAGAATTTAGGGTAAATTCTGTAAAATTATAGAATTTAGGGTAAATTCTGTAAAATTATAGAATTTAGGGTAAATTCTGTGAAATTATAGAATTTAGGGTAAATTCATTCAAAGGAAGGGAAGAATACATTATGCCGAGGTAAAATTATTGTAACAAAAACTTTCGTGATCAGGATTTAGCCCATAAACATAACCTAAATCCATCAAAAGTTTAAAACTCCAATTAGATTAGATTAAATACTTGTGTTACATGAATCAAAATATAAGCACGTTAAATTTCTTATAAAAGTACGAGAAAATTATAAATATACTGTAAATAAATATATAATGCAAGAGGTTTTTTTCCCCCCCCAAGGTTTTTTTCATACTCTCCTATAACGTTTCTTTCAATTCTTTTTCTGACCACAGAGACTGGGTGGCACGGAAAATAGTGTTAGTTTGGCTTCACGTTTTTTCTCCTTTATTGAATAAGAGATTGACAGTTCAGTAAATAGTTTTTCTCTCTTCATTTCAAACTCTTTTATTGCTTTTTCATTTTAACTGAATCAGCCTGTCAGTCAAAACCTTACTGACAACGTATGAATATATATATATTTGCGGGATTTAAAACTAGGCGCATATTTTGCCCTTACCTAATTAGAGAGTCGTGTAACTTTATGCGACACTAACCTATAAAGTGGATCCTATGAAATTCTTAGCTTCTCTCTCTCTCTCTCTCTCTCTCTCTCTCTCTCTCTCTCTCTCTCTCTCTCTCTCTCTCTCTCTCGTACGTATATGCATATTCCTTTATTTCGTAACGAAGAAAGAGTTTCGTGAATATTTACTAAAAGAAAACAATATTGAATAAAATTGGATAAAATTGAGGTCTCAAAAACAGAGAAACAACAAATATATTTCTACAACAGACAACAACAACTAAACAATAATCTTTACATTATATATAATTTGACGGTAATCTGACAGTAAAGTTACAGTATAACTTTACTGTTAGAGTACCGTCAAATTATATACAGGGTATCCTATAAGCCCGGTATCATAGAAAAATGTATTTTAAATTAAATCTAAGACATTAAAACTAAAACAAATGTCCAAACTGATGTCTTGTTTTGGGACCTTTTTTTTTTTTGTTGCAGGTAGAATAACACGCAATGGCTAATATGAAAGTGAGTTACACTCCTCAGGAAAAGGCAACGAAAAAAAAAAGATCTCAAAACAGGACATCAATTTGAACATTTGTCTTAGTTATAATGTATTATTTTTGCAAATGCAATTTAAAATAAATTTTCCTATGTGACCGGACTTATGGGACACCCTGTATTTACACACACACACACACACACACACACACACACACACACACACACACAATGGAATGTATGTACAGACTTCCTAATTTATTGTAATATAAAGTGATACATTTAATGGACTTCAGTAAATATAAGAATATATTGAAATTGAAAATTGAATAGTTTAGAATTTCATTCAGTCTTTGGACTTTTTAATTTTACTGTCTTGTAAATATTATGTTACTCATCCTTTAATCCATTTAAATTTTGGTGGGAGTAGTAGGGAGTGGGGGGGGAGTGCGCACACGTAAGAAACTGGGCATAAGTGAAGAGGAATGTGTGATAATTCACAAATATAGTGGGGTAATGTTTTTGTTAAGGTAACACTTTTGGTACCTCAGGACATTACAAATTTTATATAAAATAAAATCTAGAAATTTTATATTTTGCTCGTAAAAGATATGTTAGTCTTGATTAGGTTAGGTTACGCTAGGTTAGGCTAGTTAAGATTTGGTTAGGTTAGGCTAGTGAGTACCTCACTATTTAATGACGTATCAGAAATCACCCTTTGAACATTCAATTGCATCCGAAATATTTATCGTCCCTTTCTCAGTTTGATGGTACTAAGGTTAGGTTAAATTAAACTATGTTAGCTTAATTAGTTTCTTAAATACATGGATTTAACCCTTTGTCGCGCAGGGTGACTTTATTGATTTTGTTCTGGTTAACGTCAGACAATTTTATTCAGTCTCGGAAAGACCTCTGTGCAGTAAAGGATTAAACAAACGTCTCTTAACCCTTTATTGCACAGAGGTCTTTTCGAGGCTAAACAAAATCGTCTGGCGTTAACTAGAACAAAATCAGTAAAGTCACACTGCCTGACGAAGGGTTAAAAAAGCGGTACCTTGCTTATGCGGACATGTTTGTCTGTGTGTGTGTGTGTTCAGTTCATCGGATTTGACTTTGTTTACTCTGATCTTTATAAGAAGACAAACTCAGTCAAATATAAAATGAGGAATTTCTTACTAAATTTTACCTTAATTATTTAGATTCACCAAAATAAATTATATTAACTAAGACCAAAGAAAGGAAAGAGAGGGGAAACTCAAACTTTATTCAGGGATATTTTGCAAGAAAGAAAGTGCTCCATTTTTCCTTTCAAACAATGCGTCGTTGGATGTGGTTTCACAGTTAGTTTATGAAAAGTAATAATAATGAACCACCCTCGAAACGCCGAAGGTCACGTGACGAAAGAGGGGAAACCTATAATCATTTCGTTGATGGGACTTTCTAGCGACACCCTAATGAACTAACTTAACCTAACCTAACCTAAACCGAACCTAAGCCTAACGTAACCCAACTTAATCTAATTCTAAATAACTTATCGATTAAATGTAATGTCGAGATAATGACGTTAGCTTCTCTGAGGGGACCTACAGCTTTTCGTGGAATTCAAACCCTCTGCGGGTCGCTGCATCATCTGAACGCGGAGGACGGTCACCCATCCAATTACCGAACAAACCTAACGTCGCTTAACTTCGCTGATCTAACGGGAAGCATTGTTGCGGCATGACCACAACATAGCCCAATTTACTGAATTATTATAGATACAGGGGTGATTGAAAAGTTACTGTACAAGTTACAAGAGCAATTAGTTTCCACACTTTATTTATTTATATGTTTGTTTTCGTTATGTTTAAATTAATGAAGAGACTGATTGGTGAAAAGTTCAGCCTCTTCAATGACGTTTACTGTCGGTTCATCTTTACGACCTTCAGAACCAAAAGTAAACTCATTTAACAGTTAACGGCTTATTTTTTCCTATTCAAGCCAAAATAACCTCTAATATTCAGATCGTAAGGCTCAAAATCGATTGTCAAGCCCATGTTGCCATAAGGCAACGGTCGGCGTTAAAGGGTTAATAATAATAATTAGTCAGGAGGGACAGAAGCTGGTACAGCACTCAGGCCAACTAATGCGGCCCATTGCTCTAACTCCTCTGTTATTATTACCAACATTAGCATGGTTCGAAACTCCGACTTCAGTGTCTTCGCTTTGCTTGAGCTGCGAACATTGGTTCATTTACCGTATAGTTACCGTATGTTCGTACCATAGACAAAAGGTGAAAAAAGAAATAAATAATCGATAAATGAAATAATTTATGTATAAAATGAAGGAAAACTAAGAAAATAGTTAGTTTAGGTGTTTGGTACTATAAAACTTCAGGAAACTATTTTTTTTTAATATGAAATGTTTCATAGTATTTGTAATGTAAATTTATCTTTTCTTAACTATTTTTAATTTAGCGATTCAGTTTTATGCCTTTATCAGTGGCAAGGTATCCATACACACACACACACACACACACACACACACATATATATATATATGGGATGTGTATATATATATATATATATATATACACACACAGGGGTGTAAAAAGTACTAAAATATGTTACTCAAGTTGAAGTACAAGTACTTTATCAAAATGTTACTCAAGTACAAGTAAAAGTATCCATCCTGAAATTTACTTAAGATAGAATAAGTTCGTTGAATTGATGGAGTAAAAAATGGTCTAGAAAGATGTGTAGTTCAGAAGTCAGTGGAAGTGGAAATTGAGGAGAGTGTGTTCAGGTGGTTTGGACATGTTGAAAGAAGTTGACAGAGTTATGAAAAGTGTGTATACGAGTGTTTGGGAAGATAGAAAGAGGAGAGGAAGGCCGAGAAGATGATGGATGGACGTGGTGAATGATTGCGTGAGGAAACGTAGACTTGATCTGGGTGATGCGCGAGAAGTGGCTGCAAGTCGGTTGGAATGGAAGAAATTTATTAGGTATGTAAGTTCGGGACTCTGTCTCTCTTATTTCTGACAAGGCCTGGAAGCGCTACCACGTATGGCGTATAAAGCGCCGCATGTGTGGAATTTTGTCATGTAGGGGGAGCGCTAGTCCACCAGGACGCCTGTGTGGATGGATGTATACGCTTTAATTTCTGCCTTTTCTCCTTTTCACTACGTTCTCTACTTTACATCCGAGTTGTTTCTTTTTTCTCACCCCCAAATCTTTGGGAAATTATCTTTTTCATAATGAATGTATGTATGTATGTATGTATGTATGTATGTATGTGTGTTGCGGATCGATCACTGCCTTTCAACCGTCCAATTTCCGTTATCATTCCTAAGTGGTTTAACGAAAAAATGTTCTCAATAACTCACTGCAGATGAACAGATGTCTGAGTTGTACTTAGGTAAACAAAATTTATATTAATGCAGTCTCCAAATCCGATTAATTAAGTGCCCATACGCCAAATGCACGAAGACGACTTACAGAGTCATTAAAACAGACGAAATAATCCTTTCGACTACCGAGAAGAGAGGTCTCTCGTACGAATATCTCAGTAAAATGCATACGATCACGTACGTATTAATTTTTTTTAAGTCACTCTCTAGAGACCTATGATAACATGAAACTATTTCTGGAAAAAATTCAGTATCAAAATCACAGATGGATATTGTGTGGGGATCTCAAAGTCCTTTGCATGTTACTTGGGCAGCAATCAGGATACACTAAGATGCCATGTTTCATCTGCGAATGGGATAGTCGAGCACGTGACCAGCACTGGAAGAGGAAAACTTGGCCTCCTAGAGGACTCTTACCCCAGGATCAAAGAACATTTTACATGAACATCCAGTTGAACCAAATAAAATCCTCCTACTACCCTTGCACATTAAGTTAGGCTTGATGAAGCAGTATGTCAAAGCATTGAATAGAGAAGGTGAGTGTTTCAAATACATTTGTTCAAAATATCCAAAGATTAGCTACGAGAAAATAAAGGAAGTTGTTTTTATAGGTCCTCAGTAGAAAGTTATTAACAGACGATCATTTCCTGAACACAATGACCAATAAAGAAAAAGAAGCATGGCTTGGTTTCAAAGATGTTGAAAACGTCTTGGGAAACTACAAAAGCCAAAATTATGAAAGAATGGTGGAAAATATGCTTAAAAAGTTTTGCGCCTTAGGCTGCAACATGAGCCTGAAAGTTCACTTCTTATTTTCGCATCTTGACCGTTTTCCCGAAAATCTCGGAGATGTCAGTGAGGAGCAAGGGGAACGATTTCACCAGGACATCAAAACCATGGAAAGAAGATATCAAGGAAGATGGCATACAAATATGATGGCGGATTACTGCTGGTGTCTGCAACGAGATCAGCCTAACGCACAGCATAAGAAAACATCAAAGAAGCACCGGTTTAGTCGTCATTAGTCAGATCT
Organism: Bathynomus jamesi; assembly: GCA_023014485.1. NCBI lineage: Eukaryota > Metazoa > Arthropoda > Malacostraca > Isopoda > Cirolanidae > Bathynomus > Bathynomus jamesi. Next base: position 52,264 of record JAJOZX010008325.1, read on the forward strand.
ACCTTCGTAGTCTTAAGTCTTTGGAATAAGTCCTGAAATGTTTGCAAGTAAAGAAGGTAAATATATTTTGTTTCTTTCAGTTATTTTTTTATTCTTTCAAACAAGCAATATGCTTGTCCAAGATCTAGGAGCTATTTAATTCTGCTTTAATTAGGTTTTACTCTATCACCTAAAGATTTCGTGCTACAAGGGGTGTTGTAATACCTCATCTGTCCCCAAATGTTAACCACCCATTGATGGGAGGGGTGAGAGTATTTTGCTGGGAACGGGACTGGTTGTTATATATTTACCCTACATTATTATGTAAGCGTTACTGTAGTCTATAACAACAAAATTTATGGTTTAGCATGTGCAATCCACTGTTGGTCTCGATGAGATGGTTCACATTTGGGGATAAATGGGGGATTTATGACACACCCTGTAGTAAGAAAACCATACGTGATAGGGAAAAACTAACTATATTTTTGAGATCAGCGCACTCAAATTATATAGAATCACCAACTAGTTTGTAAAAATCGATCGACAAGTTTTCAAATGTGTACTGGTGTATTCGATAAATGAAATAATTATGTATAAAATGAAGGAAAACTAAGAAAATAGTTAGTTTAGGTGTTTGGTACTGTAAAACTTCAGGAAACTATTTTGTTTTAATATGAAATGTTTCATAGTATTTGTAATGTAAATTTATCTTTTCTTAACTATTTTAATTTAGCGATTCAGTTTTATGCCTTTATCAATGGCAAAGTATCCATACACACACACACATATATATATATATATATATATGGGATGTGTGTATATATATATATATATATATATATAATATATATATATATATATATATATATATATATATATGGGATGTGTGTGTGTGTATATATATATATATATATATATATATAATATATATATATATATATATATATATATATATATTATATATATATATATATATACACACAGGGGTGTAAAAAGTACTAAAATATGTTACTCAAGTTGAAGTACAAGTACTTTATCAAAATGTTACTCAAGTACAAGTAAAAGTATCCATCCGAAATTACTTAAGATAGAGTAAGTGCGTTGATTTGATGGAGTAAAAAATGGTATAGAAAGATGTGTAGTTCAGAAGTCAGTGGAAGTGGAAATTGAGGAGAGTGTGTTCAGGTGGTTTGGACATGTTGAAAGAAGTTGACAGAGTTATGAAAAGTGTGTATACGAGTGTTTGGGAAGATAGAAAGAGGAGAGGAAGGCCGAGAAGATGATGGATGGACGTGGTGAATGATTGCGTGAGGAAACGTAGACTTGATCTGGGTGATGCGCGAGAAGTGGCTGCAGGTCGGTTGGAATGGAAGAAATTTATTAGAGGTATGTAAGTTCGGGACTCTGTCTCTCTCTTATTTCTGACAAGGCCTGGAAGCGCTACCACGCATGGCGTATAAAGCGCCGCATGTGTGGAATTTTGTCATGTAAGGGGCGCTAGTCACCAGGACGCCTGTGTTGGATGGATGTATACGCTTTAATTTCTGCCTTTTCTCCTTTTCACTACGTTCTCTACTTTACATCCGAGTTGTTTCTTTTTTCTCACCCCAAATCTTTGGAATTATCTTTTTCATAATGAATGTATGTATGTATGTATGTATGTGTGTTGCGGATCAATCACTGCCTTTCAACCGTCCAATTTCCGTTATCATTCCTAAGTGGTTTAACGAAAAAATGTTCTCAATAACTCACTGCAGATGAACAGATGTCTGAGTTGTACTTAGGTAAACAAAATTTATATTAATGCAGTCTCCAAATCCGATTAATTAAGTGCCCATACGCCAAATGCACGAAGACGACTTACAGAGTCATTAAAACAGACGAAATAATCCTTTCGACTACCGAGAAGAGAGGTCTCACGTACGAATATCTCAGTAAAATGCATACGATCACGTACGTATTAATTTTTTTTAAGTCACTCTCTAGAGACCTATGATAACATGAAACTATTTCTGGAAAAATTCAGTATCAAATCACAGATGGATATTGTGTGGGGATCTCAAAGTCCTTTGCATGTTACTTGGGCAGCAATCAGGATACACTAAGATGCCATGTTTCATCTGCGAATGGGATAGTCGAGCACGTGACCAGCACTGGAAGAGGAAAACTTGGCCTCCTAGAGAGACTCTTACCCCAGGATCAAAGAACATTTTACATGAACATCCAGTTGAACCAAATAAAATCCTCCTACTACCCTTGCACATTAAGTTAGGCTTGATGAAGCAGTATGTCAAAGCATTGAATAGAGAAGGTGAGTGTTTCAAATACATTTGTTCAAAATATCCAAAGATTAGCTACGAGAAAATAAAGGAAGTTGTTTTTATAGGTCCTCAGATTAGAAAGTTATTAACAGACGATCATTTCCTGAACACAATGACCAATAAAGAAAAAGAAGCATGGCTTGGTTTCAAGATGTTGAAAACTCTTGGGAAACTACAAAAGCCAAAATTATGAAAGAATGGTGGAAAATATGCTTAAAAAGTTTTGCGCCTTAGGCTGCACATGAGCCTGAAAGTTCACTTCTTATTTTCGCATCTTGACCGTTTTCCCGAAAATCTCGGAGATGTCAGTGAGGAGCAAGGGGAACGATTTCACCAGGACATCAAAACCATGGAAAGAAGATATCAAGGAAGATGGCATACAAATATGATGGCGGATACTGCTGGTGTTCTGCAACGAGATCAGCCTAACGCACAGCATAAGAAAACATCAAAGAAGCACCGGTTTAGTCGTCATTGTCAGATCTACCTTCGTAGTCTTAAGTCTTTGGAAATAAGTCCTGAAATGTTTGCAGTAAAGAAGGTAAATATATTTTGTTTCTTTCAGTTATTTTTTTATTCTTTCATAAACAAGCAATATGCTGTCCAAGATCTAGGATATTTAATTCTGCTTTAATTAGGTTTTACTCTATCACCTAAAGATTTCGTGCTACAAGGGGTGTTGTAATACCTCATCTGTCCCCAAATGTTAACCACCCATTGATGGGAGGGGAGAGAGTATTTTGCTGGGAACGGGACTGGTTATTATATATATTTACCCTACATTATTATGTAAGCGTTACTGTAGTCTATAACAACAAAATTTATGGTTTAGCATGTGCAATCCACTGTTGGTCTCGATGAGATGGTTCACATTTGGGGATAAATGGGGGATTTATGACACACCCTGTAGTAAGAAAACCATACTGATAGGGAAAAACTAACTATATTTTTGAGATCAGCGCACTCAAAGTATATAGAATCACCAACTAGTTTGTAAAAATCGATCGACAAGTTTTCAAATGTGTACTGGTGTATTCGATAAATGAAATAATTTATGTATAAAATGAAGAAAACTAAGAAATAGTTAGTTTAGGTGTTTGGTACTGTAAAACTTCAGGAAACTATTTTGTTTTAATATGAAATGTTTCATAGTATTTGTAATGTAAATTTATCTTTTCTTAACTATTTTTAATTTAGCGATTCAGTTTATGCCTTTATCAATGGCAAAGTATCCATACACACACACATATATATTATATATATATATATATATGGGATGTGTGTATATATATATATATATATATATATATATATATATATATATATAATATATGGGATGGTGTGTGTGTATATATATATATATATATATATATTATATATATATATATATATATATATATATATATATATACACAGGGGTGTAAAAAGTACTAAAATATGTTACTCAAGTTGAAGTACAAGTACTTTATCAAAATGTTACTCAAGTACAAGTAAAAGTATCCATCCCGAAATTTACTTAAGATAGAGTAAGTGCGTTGAATTGATGGAGTAAAAAATGGTCTAGAAAGATGTGTAGTTCAGAAGTCAGTGGAAGTGGAAATTGAGGAGAGTGTGTTCAGGTGGTTTGGACATGTTGAAAGAAGTTGACAGAGTTATGAAAAGTGTGTATACGAGTGTTTGGGAAGATAGAAAGAGGAGAGGAAGGCCGAGAAGATGATGGATGGACGTGGTGAATGATTGCGTGAGGAAACGTAGACTTGATCTGGGTGATGCGCGAGAAGTGGCTGCAAGTCGGTTGGAATGGAAGAAATTATTAGAGGTATGTAAGTCGGGACTCTGTCTCTCTCTTATTTCTGACAAGGCCTGGAAGCGCTACCACGCATGGCGTATAAAGCGCCGCATGTGTGGAATTTTGTCATGTAAGGGGCGCTAGTCCACCAGGACGCCTGTGTGGATGGATGTATACGCTTTAATTTCTGCCTTTTCTCCTTTTCACTACGTTCTCTACTTTACATCCGAGTTGTTTCTTTTTCTCACCCCAAATCTTTGGGAAATTATCTTTTTCATAATGAAATGTATGTATGTATGTATGTATGTGTGTTGCGGATCAATCACTGCCTTTCAACGTCCAATTTCCGTTATCATTCCTAAGTGGTTTAACGAAAAAATGTTCTCAATAACTCACTGCAGATGAACAGATGTCTGAGTTGTACTTAGGTAAAAAAAATTTATATTAATGCAGTCTCCAAATCCGATTAATTAAGTGCCCATACGCCAAATGCACGAAGACGACTTACAGAGTCATTAAAAAGACGAAATAATCCTTTCGACTACCGAGAAGAGAGGTCTCACGTACGAATATCTCAGTAAAATGCATACGATCACGTACGTATTAATTTTTTTTAAGTCACTCTCTAGAGACCTATGATAACATGAAACTATTTCTGGAAAAAATTCAGTATCAAAATCACAGATGGATATTGTGTGGGGATCTCAAGTCCTTTGCATGTTACTTGGGCAGCAATCAGGATACACTAAGATGCCATGTTTCATCTGCGAATGGGATAGTCGAGCACGTGACCAGCACTGGAAGAGGAAAACTTGGCCTCCTAGAGAGACTCTTACCCCAGGATCAAAGAACATTTTACATGAACATCCAGTTGAACCAAATAAAACCTCCTACTACCCTTGCACATTAAGTTAGGCTTGATGAAGCAGTATGTCAAAGCATTGAATAGAGAAGGTGAGTGTTTCAAATACATTTGTTCAAAATATCCAAAGATTAGCTACGAGAAAATAAAGGAAGTTGTTTTTATAGGTCCTCAGATTAGAAAGTTATTAACAGACGATCATTTCCTGCAACAATGACCAATAAAGAAAAAGAAGCATGGCTTGGTTTCAAAGATGTTGAAAACGTCTTGGGAAACTACAAAAGCCAAAATTATGAAAAATGGTGGAAAATATGCTTAAAAAGTTTTGCGCCTTAGCTGCAACATGAGCCTGAAAGTTCACTTCTTATTTTCGCATCTTGACCGTTTTTCCCGAAATCTCGGAGATGTCAGTGAGGAGCAAGGGAACGATTTCACCAGGACATCAAAACCATGGAAAGAAGATATCAAGGAAGATGGCATACAAATATGATGGCGGATTACTGCTGGTGTCTGCAACGAGATCAGCCTAACGCACAGCAAAGAAAACATCAAAGAAGCACCGGTTTAGTCGTCATTAGTCAGATCTACCTTCGTAGTCTTAAGTCTTTGGAATAAGTCCTGAAATGTTTTGCAAGTAAAGAAGGTAAATATTTTTGTTTCTTTCAGTTATTTTTTTATTCTTTCATAAACAAGCAATTGCTTGTCCAAGATCTAGGAGCTATTTAATTCTGCTTTAATTAGGTTTTACTCTATCACCTAAAGATTTCGTGCTACAAGGGGTGTTGTAATACCTCATCTGTCCCCAAATGTTAACCACCCATTGATGGGAGGGGAGAGAGTATTTTGCTGGGAACGGGACTGGTTGTTATATGTATTTACCTACATTATTATGTAAGCGTTACTGTAGTCTATAACAACAAAATTTATGGTTTAGCATGTGCAAATCCACTGTTGGTCTCGATGAGATGGTTCACATTTGGGGATAAATGGGGGATTTATGACACACCTGTAGTAAGCAAACCATACGTGATAGGGAAAAACTAACTATATTTTTGAGATCAGCGCACTCAATCAAATTATATAGAATCACCAACTAGTTTGTAAAAATCGATCGACAAGTTTTCAAATGTGTACTGGTGTATTCGATAAATGAAATAATTTATGTATAAAATGAAGGAAAACTAAGAAAAATAGTTAGTTTAGGTGTTTGGTACTGTAAACTTCAGGAAACTATTTTTTTTAATATGAAATGTTTCATAGTATTTGTAATGTAAATTTATCTTTTCTTAACTATTTTTTAATTTAGCGATTCAGTTTTATGCCTTTATCAATGGCAAAGTATCCATACACACACACACATATATATATATATATATATATATGGATGTGTGTATGTATATATATATATATATATATATATAATATGGGATGTGTGTGTGTATATATATATATATATTATATATATATATATATATATATATATATATATATATATATAGATATATTATATATATATATACATACACAGGGGTGTAAAAAGTACTAAAATAGTTACTCAAGTTGAAGTACAAGTACTTTATCAAAATGTTACTCAAGTACAAGTAAAAGTATCCATCCCGAAATTTACTTAAGATGAGTAAGTGCGTTGAATTGATGGAGTAAAAAATGGTCTAGAAAGATGTGTAGTTCAGAAGTCAGTGGAAGTGGAAATTGAGGAGAGTGTGTTCAGGTGGTTTGGACATGTTGAAAGAAGTTGACAGAGTTATGAAAAGTGTGTATACGAGTGTTTGGGAAGATAGAAAGAGGAGAGGAAGGCCGAGAAGATGATGGATGACGTGGTGAATGATTGCGTGAGGAAACGTAGACTTGATCTGGGTGATGCGCGAGAAGTGGCTGCAAGTCGGTTGGAATGGAAGAAATTTATTAGAGGTATGTAAGTTCGGGACTCTGTCTCTCTTATTTCTGACAAGGCCTGGAAGCGCTACCACGCATGTCGTATGAAGCGCCGCATGTGTGGAATTTTGTCATGTAGAGGGGCGCTAGTCCACCAGAACGCCTGTGTGGATGGATGTATACGCTTTAATTTCTGCCTTTTCTCCTTTTCACTACGTTCTCTACTTTACATCCGAGTTGTTTCTTTTTTCTCACCCCCAAATCTTTGGGAAATTATCTTTTTCATAATGAATGTATGTATGTATGTATGTATGTATGTATGTATGTATGTATGTTGCGGATCAATCACTGCCTTTCAACCGTCCAATTTCCGTTATCATTCCTAAGTGGTTTAACGAAAAAATGTTCTCAATAACTCACTGCAGATGAACAGATGTCTGAGTTGTACTTAGGTAAAAAAAAATTATATTAATGCAGTCTCCAAATCCGATTAATTAAGTGTCCATACGCCAAATGCACGAAGACGACTTACAGAGTCATTAAAGCAAACGAAATAATCCTTTCGACTGCCGAGAAGAGAGGTCTCACGTACGAATATCTCAGTAAAATGCATACGATCACGTACGTATTAATTTTTTTTAAGTCACTCTCTAGATTCATTAAAATGTATAACTCGGTTTTATTCACTGCAAATGTTTTGCTAAAAGACATGTACGATGACAATGCAGCTATGTCTTTAATGTAATTCGTAAAAAAGATCAGAAAAATTGACGCAACGATCAGACCAGACGAATGCGACCCATCGCGCTAACTGCTGGATTATTATTATTATTAACGAGCACTATCGAGAGTCGAACCCCTGACCTCACGTATAGTAAAACGGTGTCAGCCACATTGTTACGGAACCTCGTAACGATGTCATTAGCTTATTTATTTCGTCTGTCGTGCGGCACAAACCACTAATTTCACTGTTCTAATATATTATACGAAGTTCACTATACAGGGTGAGTCAAAAGTCTGGAAACGTAGGAACTACGCTTTTCAATGCAAATATGTAGTTATAAATGTATTATTTTACTTGCTCTGCAGTGAGCTTCATCGGATTCTGTTCGCTAATTAGGTTAGTTGTGTGAATCAGTACGAAACTCCATTCAAAGAAAATAATGCCCAAATAACACGAAGATATATAAATACCATTACCTTTTATTTATATACTTCCCCATATATATGTGTGTGTGTGTGTGTGTGTGTATGTATGTGTGTGTGTGTGTGTGTGTGTGTGTGTGTGATTAAACAACATGTTAAATGTATGATACTTAACTATTTCTGTTACGGGATTTATATCCTGCTAATAAAATTTATCATTATTATCATTATCATCATCATTTCTGCAAAGACCAATTAATTGATTATGCAGCATTAATTGATTATTGATTATGCAGCATCTTGCAGTACAAGAATTTAAGTATTTGGGTCAAACTATCACCAGCTCCTTGAGTGATGACTCAGATATAAGAAAACAATCCCGAAGCCTTTGTGCTAAAGCGAATATGACTATAAGGAACTTTCGGTTCTGTACGAGTGAAGCTAAAGACACTCTTTTTCGTACTTTCTGCAGTAATATATACGGACAGCAACTCTGAGTGAATTATATAAAAGGTTATGGCAGAACTCTAAATTTGCTGTACAACGGATCTTTTAGACTCCTACATAAATTACCCCCGAGATGCTCAGCTTCGCAAATGTTTGCTACCCGCAATGTCCCGAGCTTCCCGGAGGTAACAAGACGTGCTCAATACAGTCTGACGCAAAGAATTAAAAAAATCAACCAACCCGATTATCCAAGCTATTCATCAGTCCTGCCGTAGTCTTCTAAGCTATGGAATTCATGGTACGAAAACGTCTGTTTGTAGCTCTACTTAACTTCGACATTACTGTATTATTTCTAATCAATTGTATATATTTCTATCCTATGAATGTGAATTGTCACTGTATTATTAATATTTGTCATATGGACTATGGTCTGCCAATAAACCTTTTCATTTTCATTTAATTTTCATTTAAGCATCATCAGAGTCTTTTTATTACTTTAACTTATTGTTTAAGGGCAACAAATTTTTGTAGATACTGTCTAAAAACGAGTAATTCTAGTCAGCCCACCCAAGAAACATGTCATTCATTCGAGTTTACAATCATTTAGATTAAAATAAATGATATGAAAGGTTTTGCGCCTGTAATTTTTAATAGAAAATATATCTTACAAAGATTCAACCGAAATGCTTCTTAAACAAGGCTAAGAAAGGAGTAAACCTCAGTAGAAAGTGGAGTATATACATATCAAAACGTTTAAAACTTGAACTTCGCCTTCCTTGAACCTTTCAATTATGATAAAACTATACAAAAAAAATTATATAAGTTACTTATATACCGGGTGTCCGAGAATTATCTGTACAATGTTTGGCTGTTATTAAAAGTCAACCATGAAGTGTAGAAATTCCAGTTTGTCCCATTTTACAGAGAATCTCATTAAGTTTTTTCTGATATCACGTTTTGACAAGTGTTTTAGAAATGTACGCGGGTGACAGACATTGATGATTTAAAAGCAAGAATCACAGCTGCTATTCAGCGAATTGATGTGGATATGCTGCAGTGTACATGGCAACATTTGGAGTATCGATTGGATGTTTTGCGAGTCACTAATGGTGCACATATCGAATGTTTGTAACAACGTTACTTTAATAAAAGAAACTTTTGAAAATACAGATTCTAAACAATCTTCTTTAAGAATTTTACGTGTGTTATCAAGAATTTTATTAAAAGATGAAATTGTACAGATAATGTTCGAACACACTGGAATTTCTAAAAAACTTGTCAAAACTTGATATCAGAAAAAACTTAATGAGATTCTCTGTAAAATGGGACAACACTGGAGTTTCTACACTTCATGGTTGACTTTTAATAACAGCCAAAAATTGTACAGATAATTCTCGGACACCCTGTACCTATTTTCTGTTGACATTTATTTGGCCACTTGAAAGCTAAAATGGCCTATTTGCAAAAATATTAAAATTGAATGCGTTCTAAGTGCAATAACCGCACACAAATAAGAGAGAGAGGCAGTTAAGTGCGTGGGAAACGCGATACGGGTTCGAGTCCCACTATATCTCCTAGTTTCTCACTTTTTTTTGTCTTTCTCCCTTCCCAGTATAAAGATTCTTTATCTTTCTTTTATGCAGAAGTGATCTACGTACGTAGATTACTTTGTGTAACGCGTTGAATGAGTGAGTGAACGAGGCGTTACTGAGGCGTTACTGAGGCGTAACTATATTCAGCCACACCGCCCATTTATTGCATTCCTAGCCAACGCTCGTAGTGTAGTGTGTAACACCATTTTCCTTTAAGCGAAGTGAAAACACTGAAGTCGGGGGTTCGACTCTCGATGGTGCTAGTTAAAAATAATCCATGAGTTAGCGCAATGGGCTGTATTAGTTAGCAAAAAGAAAAGTTTCTTTTAAATATAAATTATTAAAAATTTTATATTATATATACTTGTATATCAACATTGAAACATTATCCAAGTGGGCGGAGAACAACAATATGAAGTTCAACGAAGAAAAATTCCAACTTCTAAGATATGGCAATAACAAAGTATTACAGAATAAAAGGTACAAAACTCTGCAAGCCAAACAAATAACACCAAACCCACGAGTCAGGGATCTTGGAGTAATAACGTAGTTGAATGCGGAATTCAGAGAGCAACATAACATTAAAATTACAACAACTAGAAAAATAATGGGAAGCATTTAGAGGAGCTTTCACAGTAGAAAAACAAACATTATGCTAAAATTAATGGGAGAGGCTCGTCCTACCAAAAACTGAGTATTGCTTAGTACTCACGAGCCCATACAGAAAACAAGACATTGCGAACGTAGAAGCCATACAAAGGACTTTTACATTTAAGATAAAGGAAACAAAAGGTGAAGACTATATTGGTCTCGACTACAATCCCTGAAACTCTACTCTCCGGAAAGAAGACGCGAACGGTACGCAATAATATACACGTGGAAAATACTCAAGAGTTTTGCCCTGACGTTAAAAACGAAATAGAAACATACTGGAATGAGAGAAGAGGCAGATTTTGTACAGTCCCAGCTGCGGTGGGACAGGGGGCCATGAAAACGAGGATGAAAAATACCCTCGGAATACGAGGCCCAAAACTTTTTAATGTCCTGCTCAGAGAACTGAGGAACCTCCAGCACACCAACCTGAATAATTTCAAAATTCAGCTGGACAATTTCCCGTACAAAGTCCCCGACCAGCCATGCGTGGCTGGCTACGAGAGCAGGAGGAGATTGGAAAGCATTTCCCTCCTCCACCAAATCCGCAAATGTTATAATGTTTCAGACCAACAAAGACCCTAGGATCCACTCATGGCTGGTCTACCTAACTGTGTTCGTAATTGTGTATTGTGTATGTCCTCCGTGGTGGCGGAGGGGACCTACAATTTTACGTGGGTTCCGAACCACAAGAACATAAGAAATTTATGCAAAAACTGCCTGTACATTGGCAACGACAAATATTTACAAAACTAAATAATTATCAATTTAAAACTAATTAATTATCGATTTAAAACTAAAGATAGAATCTCTGGATCCAGAGGATCAAGTCATAATAGACTACTATCCACAAATATGTTACACTCTATATCTATTTATAACCGACATGCAAATATATCAGATCCAAAGAATCCAGTCAATTTCATTACGGTATCCGTCAATACTAGTACCTTGCCAACGAAAAATAAGTCACGGTCCATATCGATTGCGGACCAAGTCAAAATTTACAACCATATCCATTACAATATATATACTTAGGAGGAAAAGTGTAAGTGTCGCTGTAAAGACTGTACAGTAATGTAGAAATGTGTGTGCACCCATTTTGGGTCTCCCAGTTCAAGGTGTTTGTGGGGCAAGTGAAGATCATGAGTTTTTCAATACCTCACAGTACTATGGGGGCACCGCTCGGCAGAGGAATCTCTTTAAATGGGGTGTGTAAGGACAGAGAGTATCCCCTAACCCAAGATGCTGCCTCCCTATATCCCACAACACTTGTGTTGAGCTGTGGGATCTATCACCACAAAGCCTTAATTTTACTACCTTAAACTATACCGAGTCTATCAACATATGCGTCTAATCGATTTTTAAACATGTTTATAGACGTGCTACTAATTACTTCTACCGGCAAACTATTCCAGCTATTTACTATTCTATGCGTGAAAAAGTTTTTGGCAACTGCTGTCTCGAACCTTCTACTTGTCAACTTACAACCGTTATTTCTTGTCCTATTATATTGAGATATTTCGAAAAAGCTATCTCTATCTACGTTATCGAACCCATTCGTAATTTTGAAAACCTGGATTAGATCACCCCTTAGCCTCCTAGTCTCGAGTGTTGTCAATTTTAACTCCTTAAGCCTGTCCTCGTACGACTTTGACCTAAGCGACGGAATCATCTTAGTTGCTCGTCTTTGAACTCTTTCGATTTTGTCTATATCTTTGCGCATATGCGGATTCCAAAATTGGACCGCGTACTCCAAATGGGGTCTAACTAATGATTCATAAAGTGGAACTATAATATCGCGCGATTTGTACTCAAAATTTCGAGCTATAAAACTTAACACTTTGTTCGCCTTATTGACCGCTGCTGTACTTTGTTTCGCTACTTTTAAATCACCAGTGACTATAACTCCTAAATCTTTTTCCTGCTCTACGCTTGTTAAATCTTTCCCTGACATACTATACGCAAAATTACCGTTACGCGAACCTATATGCAAAATTTTGCACTTATCAACGTTAAATCTCATTTGCCATGTGACTGACCAATCAACGATTTTATTCAGATCTTCCTGGATTTGACCTCTATCTTCGTCATTAATCGCCCTACCACTCAGCTTCGTGTCATCCGCAAACTTTGAAACTGTACTGACTAGGCCGACATCTAAATCGTTAATATATATAAGAAAAAGCAAGGGGCCCAATACAGAACCCTGAGGAACGCCACTCGCTACATTAGCCCAACACGACTCCGCTCCATCAACCACCACCCTCTGTTTCCTACCTCGCAACCACTCTTCTAGCCAATTTATTACTACACCCCTGATTCCATGAGCCTTAGTTTTTTCAATGAGTCTTTTGTGCGGCACGGTGTCAAACGCTTTTTGAAAATCTAAATACACTACATCAACCGCCCGATGTCTATCGTAAACGTCAACCACGCTTTGGAAAAATTCTAAAAGATTAGTTAAGCAAGATTTGTTTCGCCAAAACCGTGCTGCGTATTTCTAACTAGTTTATGCACTTCCAAGTGTTCGACTATACGATCCCTAATTATTGATTCCAGTAGCTTACCTACAACAGACGTTAAACTGATTGGCCTATAATTTCCCGCCGCACCTTTATCGCCTTCCTTAAAGATAGGTGTTACGTTTGCTAACTTGAAATTATCTGGTACGGACCCCTCAGAAATAGACGCATTAAAAATCTTTGTTAGCGGCACAACAATGCTATCTTTTAATTCTTTTAGTTGTATGGGATATATGGAATCCGGACTCGGTGATTTACGCGTTTTCATTTTATCAATATAGCGCATTACCTTCCCTTCACTAACCACGATATTATCCAAAATATTACCATTGTCAAAATGTATTATGTCTATGACCGTAGGGATATTCGTTACATCTTCTATAGTAAAAACTGACGTAAAAAATTTGTTTAGCAAGGTAGCCATTTCTTTGTTTTCAGAAACTAGATCTCCGTTTACATTTTTCAAAGGCCCCCAAGACACTTTTTACTGGATTTCTATTATTGACGTATTGAAAGAATCGCTTGGGGTTTTCTTTACCGTCACGAGCTATGGAGATTTCAAATTCGCGCTTGGACTTTTTTATTACACTTTTCGCTTCACGCCTTAGAGGCGGGATGATGCAGAGGGGTCGACCACATTTCGATCCTGAACCATCGTTCAAACCCTCATAAAGTATCATAAAATAAGTATATTAATAAAGCATTCCTAATATAAAACATGGAACCTTTCGCACTCACAATAAGTTCCTTATCAGTCTACAAAAAAAAATTTAAAAAGCATTTAAAACAAAAAGATTAATAAAATGAATTAAATTAAACCATGTGTGTAAGTGTAACGTAACTGATAGACTTAATGACTCTTTGTAGTACTTATATGTGCCCAAACTTATTCATACTTTAGTTTATATTTACATTGTCAATCCTAAGACACGAATCATAATCTCCCTCCAACCCGAGGAAAAGGGTCGAATAAAAATGGACGAATAAAAATATTTGAAAGTGTCATTTGTGGGTTATAAAATTTAAAGAAATCTTTAAAATTTCGGATATTCGTAAAAGTGTGTGTGTGTGTGTGTGTGTGTGTGAGACAGAAAGAGAGAAGACACATATACACGCATATAGTATATATATATATATATATATATACACACACACACACACAAAAGTCAAGTTTAGGTTAGGTTAGGTTACTCTATATTCAATTTTCTACTTGTTTGGGGCGTGGCAAACCCTTTGGCACTCCCCCACTTGACATTCTCCGCTACCCCCACCCCGCGCCCTTCTTTATTTTTGCACCGATACTACTAATGCCAGATAGAATTCTCGGTTATGGTCTGAAATTGGTCGTTAAACATTTTAATTCTAATAAAGCTAAGCATTTTTCTTTTGATCGTATGGTTAATTTGTGAAGTATATTGCCAGCCAGCATAGTTGGAAGTAATTCGGTTGAGTCCAAAGAAACTAGATGATTATCTTGCCTTAACAACCCCCCCCCCCCCTTGTTAAAGGCATTTGTTATCGCATAAAAGTATTGCAGAATTTTAACTCTCGGATTCTCTCCTCTTTAAATATTAAATATCTCTTTAAAACTTTCACTTATCTTTAAACTGTTTTCGTTTCTTTCAGTTTTCCCTTCTTCGCTTTGCTCTAAAATTTTCACCTTTTTTTAAAAATGTTTCCATGTTTTAACCTTCTTTCTTAAACAGACAGCCTCGTAGGGACCAGCCGGACTGTTGCTGTTTGGTGTCCTTCGTGTTCCTTCGTATCCTTTTACATAAAAATGAACCCCTTTATTACGGAACATAACAAATATTTAAGATGTTATTAAGATGTTAACAAAAGAGGAAAATAGTAATTTAATAGTGAATAGTGAATACCTTTTCCTTGGACTTCGTTAAAGAGTTTAGGACACTGTGAGAGGCAGCGAATTTTTGTTTCATATCAATGTCAAGTTTTTTGTTGCTATACTAAAGGTCACGCTTGTGGAAGAAGTAGGAGGAGGAGGTCTTTGTGCCAGCAGTAACAGGCAATAGACATATCCAGAAGGTTCATGTCAGGGGTTCTACTTCTTCAGTACCTTCCATTAAGTGGTAATTTTAGATTGGTGATACCTGTCACTATCCTCTTGTAGCTTATATGTATGTACTTAGTATTTAATTGCAAAACATGCACCCGTTTTGAAACAATGGGGGAAAATGTTTTTTTTATAATTAAGATGTACTTCCATGAATACCAGCTAGGGAAAAGTGTCCAACTCTCAAATTTGTTTCTCATACTCTGGTTACCCTGGTTTTGCTTCCGTCCGAGTTGTTCATTCTGACGAAGGTCGAGCTTTTCGACCCACCTTGGACCTTCAGCTTAATGTGGAATTTGAACCATAACCCGCCAAGGAAGTAAAAAATAATAGACTCGGCAGCCGGGACTCGACTCAACAACGTCCCAGTCAGCAGCCCAGCGTCTTACCCACAAGGCTACCCAAGCTACCCAGACCATGTTGAATTATAACTTGAAATGATTGATTAGTCATTCCAAATAAGCATGTGAATTCATTGGATATGAATTGAGTAAAGTAAGACTTCCCCAAGAAGAGAACATACCTGTATGGCATCTCCTTTGCCTATGTATGTCACCTTTTATACTACCGGCTGCAAGCAGTAGTTTGGGCCGAACCATATGTCCATTGTAAATCAGTTAATATAAATGAGTTGGAGGTTGCGACAAATTAACTTTGAGATGTTTACAAACTTTATGAGTAAGTTTCCTTGACGAGCAAGGGCGCTTTGTGTTCATCCTGTAACCAGTACATAATGAATAACCTGATTAATGGTTAATTACCCATTTACTTGACGAAAATTTCTGGTAATAATATTACTATCCCATTAAAAAGCCTAAAATTGTCCATCTCTAAACATGATAACAATCAACTGATGGTTTATATATAGTGTTGCAAAAGAATGTGTTCGTTTTGCTTGTTTTTTTTTTCACTCTTATCCAATAGAAAATCGTTTACATAAGAAATAAATACAGTATATAGTTTCAACAGATTAATTTTATATATTTTAAAAACATATATAACATATTTTAAATATTAAGTCATCCCATAAGTAATGTGGCATTTTTTAATTTTTTTTTTTTCCATTTTTATCATTATTTTACGGATAGAAATCAAACAACTCTTTGAAGTTATTTATATTTAAATAAATATTTATTTAAATATAAATAACTTCAAAGAGTTGTTTGATTTCTATCCGTAAAATAATGATAAAAATGGAAAAAAATAAAAAATAAAAAAATGCCGCATTACTTATGGATGACCTAATATATAAAATAGACTGTCTTTAAACTTAGACCTACAGACTATAGCAAAAGCATAATATTTTTTCAGCTTCTTTTATATTTCAACCCAAAATTCTAAAGGATTTTATATTAATTAATGTTAGGCGTAGGCTCTGGAGCTGTGTTTCTCAACCTTTTTTGTGCTGGCGACCCCATTTTGATATAAAAAATTCGCGAACCCCCTTCGGTAAAAGATGATGTAGTAAACACTTCAGCTGCAAAAACAGCTCCCAAACTATTTCTCACGTGACGATGGGAGGCTTGGTAATGGGTGGATACTTAATCCATTCACTGAAAGGGTGGTAGAGTCTGCCGATCTTGTAGGAAACTTACATGACAGATTGATTAAACGTTCTTTTGACAAAACCCTATAGTTGTCATTCCTTTCAGAAGACTTAAGTACATTTTGGATAACATGGAAAAGTGAGTATCCAGAACTAGTGTCTAAAGCATTGAAAGTTGTAATTCCACTTACGGTCTCGCAATTATGCGAATTGGGTTTCTCATCAATGGTTGCAATTAAAACAAAGCAATAGAATGGACTCTATATATCAGTGGTTCTTAACCCCTGGGTCGCAACCCAAAATTGGGTTGCCAAACCATTTTGATTGGGTCATTAAATTGTCATTTATCATTTATTTATGTTATCCCTAATCATTTTATCATTAATTATTTATTTTATTATCTAGTACGAGTGAACTGTTTGAAGGCATGGGTCGCCGAGCTACCCCCGCGACCAGAATTTGGGTCGCAGCCTAAAAAGGTTAAGAACCACCGGTGTATATGTTACTTTGCGTTTAATCTATTCAACCGAATATGAGAAGATTAAAAAATGTAAAGCAGGTGCAGATATCTCACTGAAAGACATAGTCAACCGGGGAACAAATAACAGAGACGGGGGGAGGGGGGGGGGGAGGTAAAAAAGAACAGCTCCCCTCCTCCCGCCTAAAAATAGATATTTGTGAAATAGGCCTTACTTGTGTTGTCTATGCTCGGTTACATAGTTTCAGATGACTGAAACATTGTGCATCACAAGTGCATTTCAAACTGCATTTTGATTCGTATATTCTTTTATTCCCCATTTTACTACTGACAGTTATGAAGATCACAACTAACAGAAAATAACTCTAGCTGAAAAATTGTAACTTTACACGAGTTTTTTACTTCAAAAAATTAGTATGACTGATTTTGCATATTTTGTAATTTTCGCTGAAAATATAAAATTACTGGCTGATTTTTATGCTAAGTAGCAGGACCCATCTGAGTAGTATGAGATAATTAAAGTACAGGATATCCAAGAGTCATATTTTTCTTATTAATTAATATCTGTACAATATATTTGGTTGTTTACATTTCCAAACTGTTCAAATCTAGAACACTTCCACATGATGACAATCATTCGTCGCTACAGAGTGTATTCGATGCTCAAATTTCATTAGATCATTAGCAAGATGCTCTTGTGGAATGGATCCAATAACGTCTGATTCTTTGACGGAGTTCTGCCAGATACCCGAGTTTGACATTGATATACAAGTGTTTTAACATAATCCCATAGCTAAAAGAACAAAGAGGTTAAGTCGGGTGATTAAAGTGATTTATTCAGCACTGAAACACACCGACATAAAAGGGATTCACCAAAAGTTAACGTTTGGTGTGCTATGTCACATGACTGCGTAATTAATTCACTTTTCTTTGATGATTGTACCATGACTGGAGCGAATTATCTTAATATAATGCAGGTAGACATTTTTTCTTCTTTACCTAAGGGCCACTGGAGTTGACATGAGAAGCGTAATCTCAACTTTCTAGATGCAGCCTTTCCTCAACGTTGGATAAGCCGTGGTGGACCGATAGCATAGCCACCTCAATTACCTGACTTAACCTTTTTGGATTTTTATCTATGGGGTATGTTAAAACATTTATGGATTGTGGTAAACCCTGTAGTCTGGCAGAACTCCGTAAAAAAAAACAGAGGTAACTAGATCCATTAAGCAATAGCATCTAGCTAATGTTCTAATAAAGTTCAAGCGTCATATACACATTGTAGCGACAAATGATGGTCATTTTGTGAAACTGTTCTAAACTTGGACAGTTTTGAAATATAAACAGCCATATATATTGTACACATATTAATTAATCATTTTTCCTTGGACACCCTGTACCTTCAACAGTAAAAGGTAATAAATACTGTTAAAATAAAGTTTTTAAACATTATTTGATCACTGTTGGGTTTATATTTTAAATATAAATTACTTTTGAGCCACATTTGAAAAACAAAAAACAAAAAAGGTCGGGGAGGGGGGGGGGGGGGGGGACAATGATTTAAAAAAGAACCTAAAAAAACACGTCCTATCACTTTATATATATATATATATATATATATATATATATATATATATATATCCTTACCTTCTAAACCCTTCTAAAATTCAAATAATTTATTCCAAAGAATAACTTCACTTTCTCACTGACAAAAAAACTGTCCTAAGTAGAAGTTACTTTAAAATTACACGTTTGTAAATATGCTCTCGCGTATAAGCCTAAATTTAAGTTAAAAATTTACTGTTTGCAACGAAGAAGAGTTAATTTAAACACGAAATAAATTTAACATTACAAAAATGAAAATGAAAGAATTTTTGTGATTGTTTACGTCAAATTTCATCTCAATAAAACTCGAATCATTTGAGAAAAACAAGGAAAGAAAAAAGTTCACTCCGCTCTCGTTACGAGCCCGTGAAAGAGTGAGTAATGCGCATACCAACGTTATATGACGCGTTCGGTGGAGAAGGGGCGAACGCCACAAAATTCGAAAAATGAGTTTTTTGTCGTATAATTATCCTTTAAAACCTTTGCTTTACCTATGTAAAAAATTAGATGTTAGTCTGCACTCTTTCACGGTAAAATTTAGGTTTTAATGTATCTCAGAGAAATTCACTCCGCATCATTGCTTCACATTGAACACATCTATCTACTTTCTGGTCACTCGACAATGCCCTGTGATGCTCAATTTGGCCAAATTGAACAAAATATAAAAAATAATTACAGCAATATTATTTACACCAAAAAAGATTATGTTACGGCCATAACTACAGCCGTTTCGTAGCGCTTCCTAGTTGTAGAAATGAAACAGGCTGATTTTCTCGATTTTGACGTCCTAAAAACGTGCATTGTCATTAGGAAATCAACAACTAGTAAATTTACAGATGCAAGAAAGTTAATATTTGACTTTCAACACAAAGAAGGCTACGTAATATCTACTGCATACCGCACAACCCCAGATAATAGCCATCCCGTCAGACTGCAGAAAGGGAAAAAATTCTACAGTGTCAGTTTATTCAATCTAGCCCAGCAGACACTGCAACCAAAGTATTCCCAATTGCTGCCAATAACTAAGGAAAAAATAAAAGATCTCAAAGAATTATCAGACCTAATGCCTGCAACTGCAGTGAACTATTATACAAGATTGTTAAAGGAACTGGAAGAAACCGAAACAGTTGAAGCAGGTAATACAACATTCGACGAAGAGGACCAAATAATGGATTACACCAGTTAACATCAGAAGCTATCAATAAATAATATTGTAAAATTTCTTAGGCGTTTTATTATATCGACATATTACACAACAATATTTTACTCAAATATGTGTTCAAATTCATACAACATTTCAATAAACCGGAAAAATACAAAGGTTTAAAGTTTACAAACTTTAACTGCATTTTGTGGCATAATTCGAAAATGTTGCGTTCGCCCCTTCTCCACCGAACGCGTCATATATATATATACACATAAAGGGTGTTATCAAATTATGTTTCATAAATTTGTATACATATTCAGAACGTCAAAGTGAACAAAAAAGTTTCTATGAACATAAATCCACAATCGCTTCGTTTCCGAGATACGTTGCTTTTTCGCCGAGGACGATGCTATTCTCTGTACATCTATTGTATGCTTTCTAAATACACTGTATATCAGATAATAATAAAATTATTATTATTATTATTATTATTATTATTATTATATATTAGTAGTAGTAGTAGTAGTAGTAGTAGCAGTATTTTTAGAATTATGGCAAGATTTTCATCTCGATTATAACAAGCACGAGCCAATTATTTCCGACGCATTACATACCAGATAAAGATAGAAGCAATACTCTTCATAACGTGAAAAAAATAAATAAATAATAAAAAAAAATAAAAAATTTATTGTTCTCTGATATACAGTGTATTTAGAAAGCATAGCATAGGTGTACAGAGAATAGCATCGTCCTCGGCGAAAAAGCGATGTATCTCGGAAACGAAGCGATTGCGGGTTTATGTTCATAGGAACGTTTTGGTTCACTTTGACGTCTTGAATATGTATACTAAGTTATGAAACATAATTTTATAACACCCTGTACAAGTAAGTAATGGTAAATGGCAAATACTAAAGATTTTTCTTTTTCATAATGGAAGTCGAACGTGGGCAACGAGTCGCTAGCATTTACCATTACTTATTCGGACTATAGTGGATTTAATTATCCCAGAAGAGTTCCTTGTTCCATGCAAATTAGGTCTGTGTATTCCGTAAACGTTATTTCAGGAAACGTGTTAAATGCCTTGGAAGTGGACGCTCAAAGTTGCCGGTTAAGGTTTATGTTTTGGAGTTTAGCTAAAAATACAATAGTTACCCTTTTTCTTTAATGTGAATTTAATCCGACATAAATGCAACGAGTTTCTTGCATATATTGAGGTTCTGAATGTAGTCGTCTACATTATCTTTAAACCCTAGACCCTATCCCAAAGCTGGGGTCCTATCTGTTTAGCAGACAGCTGGTGAGGAAAACTATATTTTGGGGCTCCTTTGCTAGTGACCCGTTGCCGATGTTGGGCGTCCATCATGAAAAAGAAAAAACTACCATATTTGCCATTTACCATTACCTATTCGGACTATAGTGGATTAAATTAACCCAAAAGAGTTCTTTGTTCCATGTGCATTAGGTCTATGTATTCCATATGGAACAAATCGATGAATGGAACAAATCGATGGAACAAATCGATGAATCGGTACAGAATTTAAATTCTGTACCGATTCATCGATTTGTTGTACCTGGTATTCCATACATTAAAACTAAACTCACCCTCTCGTATGTTGTTAATTTCGCAGCCATCCCCTACCTGAAAGAAAAAAATAATATATTATAGTCAACACTGAAAATTCCTATGATGCGCGACTTTTGCACCACCCTGTATATATTTAGTGTTTTCTTTTCTGGCAGTACGCAACGGTACGCAATACCGGCACCATTTTTTAAAAAATTAAAAAATTCATATTCCCCGCCCCCCCTAGGAGTAGGGCGGGTCATACTATGCATTTTTTTTTTAAATCAATGGAGAGGGGTGTTCAAATGACATATTTTGGTGTATAGAACACAATTCTGAAGAAAATATTTAATTCTGATAACCCTAACCTACATCATTTTGCAGTTGATTATTATTAAATTGTTGATTATTTTACTATTGTAGTTACCCCACAATATGTCTTCTCACGTTTTCTATCATGGCTGCTCACGTTATCTCTCATAGAGCATTGTTCTAACTAATTCATATAAACACATATAATGTAATTCATATAATAATAATAATAATATTTAAATACTCAAATAAAAAGGTGTGCCATTCCAATTAATTGTAATTATCATACAGTTTGGTATATGAAATATTTTGACGGTTTTCTGTCGCGCATAAGGCCATTTTCTGAGCCACCTTTCTCAGAGGCTAGAATGTAACGTTTCAGAACATTCTAAAACGTTTTGTGAAATATTTGAAGTGACTCATGATTTATGAAGCTATTTTACCACCTCGGCTTGCAGTGAGGGGATAGATTTAGTGATTATCTACTGATATTTTTTTTGTTACTGTTCACATGTGAGTATTATTCTGTTATATTTTAGAAAAAGCTATTTCTACGCATATTATAGTGATACATTGAGCAAAATTTAATTAACAACTTTGATTTGAGCTAAAATTAGGTGGTTCATTTTTAGTACAACTGAGCAGTATGAGGCCTATTTCAATGTTCTAAAGAATATTTTTAGGATGTGTTTCTTTATTTTTTTGAGTACATGAACAAATTATTTGCATTACAGACAACAGATAAATTAGCATTTTATAACATTTTGAAACCAAAAAAGCATAATGTTTTAGCATTTGCAGATAAATTTGTTCTTGCCCATTTCAGCTCTTTTTTTAACCAAGAATTTTGCGCTGAAAAGAGTTAATACCTGTCTGTAGTGGATACTTAACTGTTGCATTATTGTTTTTATTTCAGTGTGAACTCATTAAGAAAATGACTCAAGTCAGAACAAGGACGAAATCAAGTTCTCATCTGAGTAATCTTGTTGGCACTGGCCGGGAGCTGTTGGTGTCTGAACTGCCAACTGTGAGGGATATTCTGAGGTATGGCATCTACTTGAGGAAGCAAAGTGAAGATGACAGGAGGAACTACCCAGTGGACAAGCTGGTGAGTGACATCTACCCTGGTCTGATTTGTCAGTGGAGCAAAGCTAATGCTCTTTTCAAGCCACCTGTTATCAATGAAAAAGTGACCATCATGTCCAAGCTCAAGGAGGTCTGGAATCAGGCAGTGAAGTTTTCTCTTGGGAAGGGCAAACTTGATGCCAAAGAGAGGTTCATTGTCAAGTTAGACAAGTTCTTTGATATTTTGACTTGCAAGTGTCAGATTACCAGTTGTGAGGGGGGAGGCTGTGAGGGCTGTGTTATCCAAGCCCACATTAACTGTTCCTGCAGCAGAGAGAAAAAGATTCCTGTGAAAGATCTTGCCTACATCAATGGACAGAAAGAGAAGGTTGGAAGTAATGGACCCCACCAAATAGGGGGTCCTGATCTACCAGAGCACAAGAGACAGGTGAGGACATTGAAAAGGCAGTGGATGGAAAGGAAGGCAGAGAAAAGGAGAAGGAGCAAGGAGGAAAGTGCTGCAGTAGCAGAGAAGGCAGCCAGGAAGGATGTTAAGAGATTTTTGGCAGATGGTGATGAGGATCTGGAATTGAAGAGAAATGGTGATGAAGATGAGTTTGTTCCTGAAGTTGAGCTCTTCCCTCAAACTGACCCTGAGCCAGCAGCTTCGGCAAAGGTACAGAAAAACTATGATGAGATTCAAAACATTGCCCTTGCTAGTGTAAGGTATGGCATAGGGCTGAGGCCAACTGCAGCGATAGCAACAGCAGCTCTGATTGACGCAGGAATCATCACAGAAGACAATACAAGTAAAGTGATTGATAAGAACAAGGTCAAGAGAGCACAGGAGAAGTTGATGAGAGAGCTGAGGGAACAGTTCGAGAAGAAGTGCAGGGAGGAGGGGGGGATCTCTTGCATCCTCTTTGATGGGCGGATTGACCTGACCAATGTGATGATGGAAGCTGAGGGCAGTGACCAATCTTTTCCCGCAAAGATCAAGGAAGAACACTATAGTGTTGTTAGTGAGCCTGGCAGCTACTATCTGTTCCACTTTACCCAGAGAAAGCAACTAAAGAGGAGTCACATGCGGAGAAGATTGCTAAGGTCCTGTTTGCCTGGCTGAAAGAGAGGGGTTATGATAAGACCTTGTTGGTCATTGGAGGAGACTCAACAAATGTCAACACTGGTGTGAAAGCTGGAGTAATGCGGAAGCTGGAGCTGCACCTGGGGAGAAAGCTGGTCTGGTTGGTGTGCAACCTGCACACTGTTGAACTTCCCCTGCGCCATCTCATTGTTGACCTGCAAGTACTTCTCACAGGAAAAGAGGGATGGAGGGATCAGGGCTCAGGAGACCAGCAGGAAGCTGATGTCCAAGTCTGAGTCAAAGCAGGATTTGTGCAACCTGGCAAAGTTCAAGATGTCAGGAGAATGATCTTTGTAATTATATCCAGTGATATACATGCAGTTCACCTATTAATAAATATATGTAAAGTTGATTTGGCCTTGTCAATATAAATGATTTACCTTATATCTTTTAATATATTATAAAGGGGTTCAAAAGAGTAAAATTGGCAATTTAGAAATACAAAATGATATAGGTTAGAGTTATCCTATCCAAAAAATAAGCTCATATTTGAATTCCCCATGTAAAAACACATAATTTAGACACCCCTGATGGTAGGATTTCCTTCAGATTCATGTTTTCACCTGAGTACGACCCGCCCTACCCTAGGAGTCCGTCAAAGCTGAGTACCGGTACCTTTTTCTCTAGAAGAAAAGCCCTGTATATACTGTATTTGAACTCGTGTAAAACAAACGCTTGTGCATGAGCGGTTAGCAGCGGACGCATCAAGCTTTGGGGTCTAATGCACCTTCTTTGTCGGAGGGTCCTGTACGCCGATACTGAGACTGTGGTTTTATGGAGAAGGATGGAGAATACTGTACATGCTTCCTGTTGGCGAATCCCTCGGTGAGCTCACTGACGAAATCAAAGACGTGTATGGTGACAGCTTACTCCGACTCGTTTGTTTCGGCTGGCTCAAAAACGTATTGGATGTGTGTGAGGATCGGGACCGAGTTCAAGTACATCATCAAGGCGAAGGGTATCACTTTAAACTTCGCAAACCGCCAGATTGGCAACTTCACCTCGCTTAAAGATCTGGTAAGCCTAGAAGAACCAGGAGTTGTTAATGGTGGTAATGACGTTGATGCTGCTGTTGTTGGGGTTGACGGTGATGCCGCGCCTCCTCAGCTGATTGTTGGGACTTACAACTTCCGCGCGCGGAAACTAGTTGTGAAGGAACTTAGAAGGACTAAGGTTTGTCCACATACCGAAGACGAGTCCAAGTTTTTAAAGTATCGCGGTAAAGAAAACACGGTTATTTTCGTATTCGTACGTGGTTTTGTTTTGAAATATACAGGGTTATAAAGAAAATTATGTTCCCAAATTTAAAAAAAAAAAAAATGTAATTTTGGGAACACCTCTTTGGACCACCCTGCATCTATATTAAAGGTTAAATTCACAGGAAAATAATGAACTTTTCATGATGAAATATTTAATGAATTACGTACATTGAGTATAGCTATGCATAAGTATAAAATGTGCGTAAAAAAAACTTTATCAATGTTGCAATACATAACGAAAGATTCTACAAAATTCAAACAAAGTTACAGGTTCATGCGGATCATGCCACGCTTATCATCAAGATAAAATAGGCCTACATACAATAATAGTAAACCACTATATAAATGTAAATCACTCAGTGTAGGAATAAGTAACTAAAATATGAAATACTAGTTTCTTCTTCATTAAAGATCAATTGGCTTCTTGATTCAGTTTTCTAGCCTTAAAGAGGTTGATGGTGAATTCCACTACGGTCACGAGTAGCGAGAAAAAGTAGCCTATTCCTAAAGCCATGAAGACACCCTGAAGAAATAAATGTCATTTATTAGACTTTATTGGAACTTCAAAAAGAATATATATTTCTTTTTACGGGAAATTAAATTATTAAAATGATGTAGGGGGTTTTCTGGGTATTTTACTTCTATATAAAGTGCGTTTGACATTTAACATAATTTACGATATCTTTCTTATAACCTCCTTTAACGTACAATTTTACTTGACTAACTCTATCCGAATTTTACTTTCCCTGTGACGAAACCTCACCTACTGCAGCTTATTCCAGCTGCATACGAGGCACTCCGTGCGATAATGACGAGCACGCCAAATTTAAGATTCGAGAAAACACGCGTTAAAAATGTAAATAGCCATAAAATCATCAAATATTCATCGAGTATGATGAACCTGATCTCATTTTAAAGGTGTATATATATATATTGTCGTAGATTATAAGCACGATAAAGAGGAAAGGATTAAGTGTCCAAAATTTGGGACCATGGCGGGCTCGTCACTGTCGTACGGAGCGCCTAATGTATCAATAAAACTGTATTATGCATTTGGTTGTGTGCTTGCACAGTCGGTTCATAAAGGTTCTGTCATGAAACGCCATCTTTTTTTCCTCCGATTGTACAATCGGTTACCAAAGTCGGGATACATTGGACGACAGTGTATCCCGTAAAAGATAAGGAAATAATTCCACTACTTTGCATTCAACTTCGTCGAGGTAGTAGTGTTTAAAAGTGGCGTGAATCTCCTTCGATAGGAAGTCTCTTAGTCGTACTTTTACTGCTTTTGTTTGGAGCCCAGTAAAGCCTAAAGCTTAAGGGACAGGTTAAATAAAAATAACTGTCAACACTCTAATTAGCAATTGGATGTTCCGTGTTAAAATGACTGTAATATTATAATATTTATTATTAGCAAAAAAGAGCATCCACTCATTCATTCATTGTTATTTACAGCTTACTTTGCATTTTCTGCCAGTGGGCAAATTAAAAGGAAAGTTCCCTTATATTACTTGCAAGTGTTCCAGTGTCAGAGGTTGAACGCCTTCGACTTCCTCATTTCCATCTTTGGCTGCGTCTATTGTATCATATGCCGGGTTATCTAAAACTAATGAGCGTGCCTCAGTCAGAGTGTCTTTGAAGAAGTGAGAAATCAAACCAGCTGCCTGTAGTCTTAGAGTGATCTGAAGGTAAAAAAGGTTTGAAAGTTCTTTCATAAATCCAGACAGAGAGAAAGTACGTAATGAAATTCAATGCTTAAAGGTGCGCAACGTAGGGTAGTTATAAAATATAACTCATGACTTGGATAACCTCGATAGGCCCCAGTGGCTTCATGTTTTAGTCACGTAAAATTTTTACTGAATGAAAATTATATTTCGTTTTGGAGGTGATCATAAGCTCATTGTAGGCCCATCAAGGGTACGCCATATCTACGTCGCAACAATGATTCCCGTAAGATTAACGAGATTAAGCGCCTAAGCGACATTGGGTCTGATCAGTAATTGGATGGGTGACCATCCTCTGCGTTCGGATCATGTAACGACCCTTGTTTCGGATCTCACGTAAAGTTGTAGGTCCCTTCCGCCACGTAATCTTTGTGTCGAGCGGGTTTTTTGCCGCTCGAACGTAGGTGTTGACGATGGACTCGAATTCCGGAGGTGGTCACCTCGTTTTGAAGTTGGAGTTTTATCCGGAGGATGCTCGACAACGTCACTCTGGTGTTCACGAGAACCCCGAAGAACACTCCTTCGGATCACGTTTAACGTCGACACTAATGGACGCATCAGGCACACACTCCTTGCCGTGTATTTTAGTTTCTATTGACCACTCGTACCTCGATTGGTCGTATCGTTTCGGGAAGTTACCATCGAGGGCTTAGTCTGATTTCTTTTCACGAAGCACGATGAAAACTTCGCGAGAAAACAATGTATGACGAGATATATACACATCTACAGGGTGTGTCTAAATTATGTTAACACGTCTATGGAAGAATACTTTCCATAGAAGTGTTAACATAATATATAACACCTCTATGGAAAGTATTTTTCCATAGAAGTGTTAACATAATTTAGACACACCCTGTATATTGAGTCTAACAGTGAGTGGAAACAACGAAGTTTACTACTACAGGGTTTTTATTAATTCACTTCAGTTTCACAATCTTTTAATGAGAAAAGATAAATTTGGTTAACTTAAGTTAAAAGTGAAATTTAACTAAGATGCCATGTGAAGCTTAGCATAAAAATCTTAAAATTAGCTAATAAACATAAAACAATTTTTGTTCGTGGTAATTTTAATTTTTTTTATCTTCGTGTGGACCAGTGAAGTGATTTTACACACTTAATAATCTTCTTAGTTATCGTACTTTCATTTAATTAATAAGTAATTTTAATTAACTATTGGATAGTGTAATACAGTATTAATTAGACTTTGCAGTCATTTATTTACTTTTAATGATTTGTACAATGATTTAGACACTGCTCCTCAATTTGTTGGTAATTTTAGTCATTTGGACCACGCCCCTTTGACATCCATATTTTCTAAGAAGTTACCAGACGGACGACTAGGTCGCTGGGCTCTCACCATCCAAGACTTTAGTCACGAATATGTTCACCGTCCGGGTAGGAGGAAACTGTAGACACCAATCGACCAGGGAAGTACTCCGGGATGGATGCTAGGCAGGAGTCAGGGAATGCTGGAACTCCCGTTTCTCCTGTCACTGTCCTCCTTAGCTGATCTTTTTCCGTGTCTCATCTACCCTGTGAGCAGTCCATCATGCTCTGAAACACACACTTCTCCCTCTATTCTTCACTACATATAGGGTGAACCAAATGTAGGTGGACAGTAAATGATAACGTTTATTTTGAGAATACATATTTAATTTTTTTGTATACTATAATACAAAATAAAATTTAAATAAATTTAGTTATAATATTTAATATAATAAAACACAAACACCATAGTTATAATGAACACCATAGTTATAATATAATATAACACAAACCGTATTCAACCTACTGTCCACCTACTTTTGGTTCACCGTGTATACATGCATCTTACACATTACACAACCTTTTCAAAATTTATATTTAAAAAAAAAAAAAGAAAAGGCATCATTGAGCCTTGGAGACCTTGTTTTTGGCTCTTTCCGTCTTTTGTGGAGGGGTCACTTTTGCGGGCGCTCGCCCTTGGCCCCCTCCTTTCTACATAAAAAACAAAAAAAAACTCAACGTTCTTCCAGATTGTCTATCCAGGATAAACAAACCCAAAGAGGTCCGTGAAATTCATCGCATTGAGACTATTCCCAATTTCGATAGAAACACGCTCTTCGAGGCACAACGCAAGGACTCGTATATCTCCAAATTGGTTCATCAATTAAAGGTTCAACCAAATTCGGAGGAAATTTCCGAGAGCCTTCAAGTCGTGGCAATTAGAATTTGCCATGACAGCATTTGTGCTGGGCACCCTGGAATTGAACGAACACTAAAACTGGTCCAAGCACGTTACCATTTTCCACTCATGCGCACCAAGATAACGGAACACTGTAAGTCGTGTTCATCTTGTGCTAGGCATAAAGGAGCACTTCCACCCACCGCGCATATGCATAAGTATCCCGTTCCTGTTAGACCATGGGAGCGCGTAGGAATGGATGTGCTAGGCCCCTTTGTACAAAGTAGAAATGGAAATAAATACATCGTCGTTTTCACAGACCATTTCACCAGGTATAATGAGATTGTACCGGTACCTGCACATACATCTGATATCATCGCCAAATGTTTACTCGAACGAGTAATCCAACGGCCCAATACGCCAGCTGTTCTACTCTCCGACAACGCTCGGGAATTCATCTCCGCGATGTTCACAAATTTGTGCAAACGCTTCCACATACAAAAGGTACATATAACACCGTACCATCCGGCAGCAAATGGTCTGGTTGAGAGGCAGAATGAAAAAGTCCTTAACGTTCTACGACACCTCGTAGACGCCGACCAACAAAATTGGGACGAGTGTCTCTCTATGGTTCAGTGGACTATCAACAACACCTATAGTCAACTTATCAACGATACTCCTCATTTCAGACTGCATCATTACGACGCAAGATTTCCCTTCAACCTCCCAAACGACTCCACAAGAGAGGAATTTGACTCTCAGGAATTCCAGTGTTATGAGGAAGACCTGGCCCGTACACGCACGACATTTGCAGTTACGAAGGAGGTTAAACAGCACTAAACATTATTAGTCCCATCCAGCGTGCGAAATTCTCGCTGGCCCGTTGGCCCGAGGTCAGTTGTGTTCACATCGGATCAGTAATTTTCATAAGACAGCTGGTCCGAGTGGCCAGCGATGTTTTAACTTAAAACACTCGGACCAGCTGTATTATGAAAATTACTGATCCGATGTGAAAACAACTGGCCTCGGGCCAACGGGCCAACGGGCCAGCGGGAATTTCGCACGCTGATCCCATCACGTGAGAATTATATATATATATACATACAGTATATACACACGAGTATATACTGTAAGTATCCCTCGTTTAGAGCGGCCAATGCGTCCTTGAAAAATGGCATCTTAAACAAAAACGCGCTAAGCGAAAAGCATTGTTCCATAAGAATACACATAATTAAGGAGGATGCACTCCTGACCAAACATTTTCTGAACATCGAAACTTTTTAATCATGTTTCATGGCATAAATTAGACACTCAAACATTAAAGAAGTATATAAAACATTAAATAAACCTAAAAATGAGAACTTATTCGTAGAAAAAATGATAGAAAAATTATTTTTAAATACGAAAAATACTAATACTAATTCCTTTAAGTCGGAATTTTTTGTAGGGTGAAGTTAGGAATGAGTGTACAGTATTTCAAACGCTACCAATTTGTACCAGTCGTTCTGAAAGGGTTAAGGTAATACTCATCAATGACATAGGAGACTCTTGCTTATCGAACGTGGCATTTATAGTGGGTTTGTTGGGACTTGGGAGTTAATTGTTGGAGGGAGGATGGTGGAGCGTATCTGTACACGCCTCATCACTATCATCTCTCTTTGCATTTCTTCAGAAATGTGGCACTCCATGTGTCTGGCCCTGGCGCTGAATTGTCTCGCATCTGTGATAAGGCCGTAATTACATCTCCTTCTGTGAATTCGAAGTCCATTAATAGGTTTGTACCAGAATTTGTTCTTGGGTGATCTGTATCTATGTCGAAAAACTCGTCTGGGTTTTCCACTTCCATCTCGGACTTATGGGTGATAAACACAGATTTAAATTATTCCCTAAGCAGTTCACTTATTTCTTTCTGGTCATTTGTGTATTCGGCCTCCCCGTCTATCAACGGTCCAATACTCTCCTTACACTGCATTTTCTTTTTCGCAAACGTGTAGAAGTATTTTGGGTTATTTTTTATGTTTTCTGCTACCTTGTTTTCCTCCTCGTTTGTCTTATGTATGAATGTTTGCTTTAGGTCCATTTCTATTTCGCCAAGTTTCCTCTCTGGTTTGAGTCTCTTTGCATCAGTTCTGCATCTGTGGAGATGTTTTACGGTTTGTCTTCGTTGCCTGAATAGTGTCCTGATTTTCCTCTCGAGCTTACTACGTTTTTTTTCTTGTCTCTCTGGAATATGTTTCAGTATTATAGGTTTGGTTTCAGTCTCTATTATACATAGTATTTCTTGTGGAGTCTTCTCGTGAAGTAGCAATTCCCAATTTGCCTCCTTTAAATCTGTATTTACGTTTTCCCAATTTACTTTCTTTGAATTTATGTTTAAGCCTTCAAATATTCCATCTGACTCTCTAGGATGCGTTTTCGGACCTCTGGGTGCTAACTTCAATTGTATATCGATGAGGTTATGGTCGGAGAACTTTGTGTGCTTACTTTTTTATTTAGTATTATCTCGTTGTTATTTGTCCAGATTAAATCCAAAACGTTCTCCTTTCTCGTGGCTTCACAGATTTTCTGGGTAAGGGCGTAATGTTCTATAATATCTAACAGCATTGTTGCTTGGGTTCTATCATCTTTAGTAATGTTGTCATGAAACTTCTCAACATATATAACCGTCATTTTTCTTCCATGATATGAATGGGAAATTAAAATCTCCGAAAATTAGAATATTTGTTGCTGGAGTTTCAAGTAATTTTAATATGTTTTCTATTTCATTTGTAGCAAATTGGAATTCACTTTTTGTGGCGTTTGGTGGTCTGTAGATGTTCATAATGGTTAGGTTCAGTTCTTTTACTTCTAATATAATAACTTCAACTGTGCTTTTTGATATGTTTATCTTCACTTCACATGTGTATGTGTTTTTCACGTAGATACAACACCCTCCCCCTCGTCTAGCCACTCTATTTGCTCTGTATATGTTGTAGTCCAGCAATGCTATTTCAGTATTCTCGATGCAGTTTTCACAGCCTTTTTCGCACTTATGTAAGTGTGTTTCCGTTAGGCATATGATATCTATGCTGGTTTCCGTAGCTAAATTTTGCAAGTATTGTAATTTGTAGTCTGCATGGTCCGTATAGAGGCCTTGTATATTTGTGTATAATATATATATATATATATATATATATATATATATATATATATATATCCGTACAGTTTACATGGCAATGGTTTTATTTTTAGACTAAAACAAATATTTTTAACAAAATTTATCCGTATTGTGTTCTTAGTATTTTTGGTGTATCTTTTAGGTTATCAGTTGGTATGTTATGTTCCTTAGCTCTTTATTTTTCTTTGTGAGGTTCTAGAAATACATTGGATTTTATTGAGCCGCTTTTACCGAATCATTTTCTTTATTCTCTATAAGTGTTTCTGTGAGAACTTTTGTGTCGTGATCGAGAACTTCAAGTTTTCTCTGATTAGTTCTTAGTGTTGGTGTATTTGCACTTTTTAAATGGAAATTACTCTTTCTTGTTTTTCTCTTGCGGAAATGTCCACGCTTTTACTCAAATTTGTTTTTCTTCCCGTCTGTTTGTAATGAAGATTTTTTCTAGTATTTCTGTAATGTTCTCTTCTAAGGAATATAGCAGCGTTCCCCAAACAGGGTGCCGCGAAATTTCGTGAAAATAACAAAAATAAGTAAGTGAAAATTCATAAGTTACTGAACATCTGAAAATTTCAAATGAAACAGAATATTTGCTATTTATTATGCCCATACGGAAATTGTATAGGATCACTATCGGAACAGATGGCAATGGGGTGCCTTGAAACGCAAAAGGTTGGGAACCACTGGCGTAGAAAATGTAACACTATTTTATCCCTAAAATGATTTCCCAGTCCATTGCTGCCGTGTTTCATGTTGTTATTCCGATTTGTGGTTATGCGAATAGTTCAAATAAACGCGTTTAAATTTACTTTGTAGATTTTGGGTTGTTATTTGATTAATTCTTTATATTGGTTGTTATTTCACTAATGTAATCTGATATTATTGATGAAATAACTTTAATATTATAAATTAAATAGATATTCTTTGCGAATAAGATGCTAAATTAGTATCTTTCTTTAACTTTTGTGTTAACATAAACTCATATGTAAAGGAAAACAGCGATTTTGCTTATTCTTGGTATTCTATAGTGCTTCCTTTGTCTGGTGCCATTGGGGGTTGGACTTGGGTAGACACTCTTCGTTTACTGAGGGAAGTGAGAGAAGCACCCCGTAAAGCTAATTAAAAATACTTTATAGAAGTAGATTTAACAAATGTTTATAATTTTCTTATGTTAATTTATTATCATCAGAACAACTTTTATCGTGATATCAGAAAAATGGAAACTGTTAATCACTAAAAAATAATAATAATAATAATAATAATAATAATAATAATAATACAGGATTTCTCTTTTGTAAATTTTCTTATAATCGTAGCTACAAAAAACATTACCGGCCCTATTACCAAAGTAAATTTGGAATATGTTTAAAAACCATGTACAGTATATACACCATCCGTTCCGATAATTAATCGTGATGCACTAGGCCTACGTAAGGTCGGTGTGGCCCAACTGGCCCATTGTTTTCCGACTATTGGAACCGAGGATATATATACATTGTCTCATATCGTCTTTACTCACCATTTTGATTGCATCGACGATCGGAGAATGTCTTTTGAGAATGGCCGAAATCGGAAAAGTGTTCGCATTCTCTTCGACGAACCTCACCAAAGGTTTTCCTCGTCTCGTCGTCACATAATTGTAGACGAGGAACTCCAAATGTTGTTGAGTTTGTACCACGACAGCTCTGCCTTTAACAACCTCACTGCGTGGAAGAATATGCTATGGCTTAGTTTGAATTTTAAGCAAATTCTTCATTAGTTGCCTTGTAATTAGGCGTAATGTATTCAAAGGGGAATAAGCAGTATGTGAACAAAATTAGGCTATAGGCTGTAAACGTGACCCTCTTTGTAACGTTCTCTCCAGAGTATTTCGAGTGACGAAAATTATGTGTATCAGGGACACATTATTTAGAGAATAAATTTTGGAGGGGAACTTACGGCATTGCGTCCATTATAACGCGTATGTTCCAATGTTTCGGGATTAATTGGCGGGTTCCAGGAAAGCTTAGAATCCACGAACCCATTGATCCTACTTTCAATTGATCATTCTGTAAAATATAATGACAGGAGATGAAAAATGTAAACTTACTGATATAGTTATATAGTTATATACACACACACGAGATAATATTCGAAGGTCACTTTCATAAATATATTTGTACCTAACATGCATCAGTTTAAAATAAAAAATTGAAAGTATTACTAATAAACAAATTTTGTAACTTAGTTAATGTTCATTATCTAACTACTATCCTTTTGAGAAGTAAAATGGAAGGTGAAAGGCCATGGAGAAAGCTTAGCCCTATTTTAAATCTTTTATTTTTTATATGATTTGCAAAGAAGCGTAATTGTATAATTGTTTGGTCACTTCTGTTCACGCTAATTTTTATACTTTCATTTATTTTTAAACTAAATTGTACCTAAACCTAAGCCGATAGGCCATCCTTGATATAGATAGATAAATGTCTAGATAGACAGACATACATTTCCAAGCTTATATTTTATAATAATAATAATAATAATAATAAGCATGTATTTACCTCTGCAATTTGTTTTATCGTTTTGATTGGTTCTTCGGTCGCTCGCACAGTCATGAAGGCAACCAGATTGCTTGAATAATAAACCGTAACGATAAAGCTTCCGATTATAATGAATCCAATCAGTATCTGAGATAAAATGATTAAAAAACTTTATGCAAAGTCAATCCTTCACTTCGATTTTGTATAAAAAAATACAGTAACCGTACAATGAAGGCAATATGGAGGACGAAGTAAAGCGTAAAGAATTCTGAAGGGTAAACTCGTGCATTTTTGGAAAACACATAAGACGCATTAAAGCTGTGCTGGAAAGGAAATATTTTGGTTTTCTGGAGGATATAGTGGTAAAAACGTGCCCCGGGACGTGGCCCATACTAGGCAATATCAGTAGAAAGAAAATGAGGGAAAGAACGAGTGTGAGCTTTAAAATACAAGGTTTAAAAGTACTATTCCATACAGTTTCGATCCTAAAACACTTGTTTGTATTTAGCTTCTGCTTGACAACACCTGTAGGAATAAACATTTTAATAATTAAAATGTTTAATAATTAAAATGTTTAATAATTTAAATGTTTAATAATTAAATGTTTAATAATTAAAATGTTTAATAATTAAAATGTTTAATAATTTAAATGTTTAATAATTAAATGTTTAATAATTAAATGTTTAATAATTAAAATTTTTAATAATTAATGTTTAATAATTAAAGTGTTTAATAATTAATGTTTAATAATTAAAATGTTTAATAATTAAAATGTTTAATAATTAATGTTTAATAATTAAATGTTTAATACGTATTTCCCGGCGTATAACGCGCACTTTTTTCCCCCAAAATACTCCAAAAATCATGTACATGTTAAAATTAACTCGTTAAAATTGTACATGTGAAGTGAGGTCGGAGGTATATTTTTCCTAAATTTTTATTTTCCTAAATTTTCTCTTCAAAATTAGGGTGCGCGTTATGCGCCGGTGCGCGTTATACGCCGGGAAATATGGTAATTAAAATGTTTAATAATTAATGTTTAATAATTAATGTTTAATAATTAAATATTTAATAATTAAATATTTAATAATTAAAATATTTAATAATTAATGTCTAATAATTAAATGTTTAATAATTAAAATGTTTAATAATTAAAATGTCTAATAATTAAATGTTTAATAATTAAAATGTTTAATAATTAAAATGTTTAATAATTAAATGTTTAATAATTAATGTTTAATAATTAAAATGTTTAATAATTAAAATGTTTAATAATTAAAATGTTTAATAATTAATGTTTAATAATTAAAATGTTTAATAATTAAAAGTTCATTTAAAAGGGAACTAATTTACTTTTAATCTGTAAAAGGTGCGTGGACGAAAAACTACAGAAGGAAATGAAATTAAAAATTTTAGGAAAGAATGCATAAATTTTAAAATTGAATCGAGGTCAAGGTCAACGAAGGCAGAAAGAAGAAGAGGGGGAGTAGGGAGGGAGTGTTAGCTGGAATTGAAAAGGCAGAAACGGAAAGAAAGGAAACAAAGTAAAGGCTCCAAAGTGAGCCGGGAATCTCTGATACGCTGGCGGAGAGTAAGCCTTCCAATTTTGTTGGATGTCGTTTGGGGGATCCAAACCCCGAGGCCCGCTGACCGCACATTGAGGCCAACAGACCCCCTATAAACATGGCAATGGATGCCAGCGATGGAACGCCAGCTCCTGCAGGGTGGAGAGGAAAACTGAACGACTCCTGTAGGGAAACAGACCAAAGGAGAAGAAAGACCAGGGAGGGACAAAATGGTGATCACTCTCCTTCAACTCTCTGAAACTTTCTTCTTAAAATTAAGTAATGTGGAACATCGTTCATGTAGGAATGTTTTCAGAGAAGCTTCTTGTAACTACCGTGGCTGTGAGGAGAAGCCAAACCTCCTTATGAATCGGATAAACATTTGAGATTCTAATATCATTAGTAAAGATGAAAAGAAGAATTTCATCCGTTATGGGGAGCTTCATTGTTCATTTAAAGGTTTTGCTTTTTGATAAGACGAGGTAGTAGCTATTGTTTGCGGCCACCAGCTTAGCCAGCGGGGGGGGGACCACTGAGGCCATGGCACCCCCACAATCCCATATAATTTATTATAACTATTCGTATATAAATACGAATATAAATAATTAGAATAATTATAAATAAATATAACTAATGCAAGGTGTCTACAAGGTCATAAAATCATAAAAAGTAATAAAAAGGTCATAAAACTAAAAGGGAAGAAAACTGAAAACGGCAGGATTGATCCGGGAGAAAACTGATTTTTCTCCCGAATCTTCCTGACGTGGAGTGTGCTTTCGCGAGCGGTGCCGCCCATAGCTTTTCCCTTTAATCGACCCTATATCTGATGACCCTGGCCCCCGACAATAAAAAAATCCTGGCTACGCCCATGGTTGTAGCCTAGATACTATGCATGCTCCGTATACCGTTTGGCACACCGCCAGTCAGTTTTTAATGTTACGCAATCGCTGCAAGTATATCTATCTACTAACGACATGTGATAATTAAAACCCACTCTAATAGACAGAGTTTATTTCCACAACAGTTTCGATGTCCACTGGCCTCCGAAGAGGATGCTAGTGGGCATCGAAACTGTTGTGGAAATAAACTCTGTCTATTAGAGTGGGTTTTAATTATCATATTTTGACCTTCACGTAGAAAAAAGTGAAGTTTTTTGCATTTACTAACGACGTGGTTTACCCAAAATCATTTATAAATGTTTAAAGTTATTAACAGAAACTAAGAATCTTTGGTATAAAATCTTGCTTTACAGACTAAAGAGAACCTATTTTTAAATGAATACTCTATTATTTTCCTTATACAGTAAAACACGATACAATACAGACCTTCAAATGACCTCTTGTAGGCAGTGCAATAGATTTATTGCTAAACGAGGCGATGATGATAAGGACTGAGCCTCCCAGAGAATGGAACACTCCACTGTCCCTCATTGGAAGAAGAGCGGCGAAAAGAGGGATGAAAATTATCAACACGAGGATTGTCGCTGAAAAAGTACTTGAAGATTAGGGTGCCATCGGTAAGTTTATAGAGAAATAATAAATTAAAATTGATATTTTTCATATATTGTTTTATGTTGTACCTCGTATATTTATAGTGTTTGTATAGCGAACAGATTTGCTATAAAAGATCACTCCAGTAACTGGCCAAACCATTCTTGGTTTGAAAAGTATTAATCAATCAATAAAAAATAGACAAATAGATGATTTTCAAATCGTATATAATACAGGGTGTCCCTGAAGTCTGGACTCATAGGAAAATAGACATTTATATTTTTAAAATGAAACAAACACATTTCTAATCGCAGTTTTGCATATTTCAGGAAAGAAAATACCCTGATGGCTCAGTATACCAATCAAGAGAAGGTGGAACTGGTATTGCTACATGTTTCCGGAAAAAGCCAGAGAAAGGCATGTTCGTGAGATAGCTGACATGCCTCCCTCTGGCTTTTTCCGGAAACATGTAGCAATACCAGTTCCACCTTCTCTTAATTGGTATACTGAGCCATCAGGGTATTTTCTTTCCTGAAACATGTAAAACTGACATTAGAAATGTGTTTGTTTCATTTTAAAAATATAATGTCTATTTTCCCTATGAGTCCAGTCTTCTGGGACACCCTGTACATTAATTTTGAGTTAATCTTACCTTATTTTATAGTCCCAAACGTTACAACACATCTAAATTTAGAAATTATAACTTTTTCATTATCAAGCCTTTAGCAGCAGGTTCTAGGTGGTTGCTATAGCCCTATTATTCAAGAAAGAACTACTTATTATTTACTTTCGGCGTGTGCAACTCTATAAATACAGAACTTGAGGAACAAAGGAATGGTGAAAC
Source organism: Bathynomus jamesi (assembly GCA_023014485.1). NCBI lineage: Eukaryota > Metazoa > Arthropoda > Malacostraca > Isopoda > Cirolanidae > Bathynomus > Bathynomus jamesi. The sequence goes on from JAJOZX010008325.1 coordinate 91,123, forward strand.
TTGTATATGTATTTTAAGGAATTGTCAAGGAAGCCAAATCTTATGACGTTCACTAAAACTGAAATTACTCCAGTAATTTTATACCAATGCTTCTTTGTGATATTTGTAAATTGGCGTTTCATAAATTTCCTTGGGTGATATTTGATGTAAATTTAGATTCTAACTAAATTAGCATAAATGTGCTCAACATTTCACTAAATTTGGAGGTTTGCAAACATTGATGTTAAAATAAAAGTAATGAAATATTTAAAGCACAAAACCACTGAATTAAACCCTTGACGATTAGAGTGTTACTTTAGCTCGTTCTGGCTAACGTCAGCCTATTTTAGAAAACATTTCTGGGCAACAAAGGATTAATAATTAGAAACCTATAAAAAAATATTGATTTATTTGCCAAACACTTCACTGCAGCCTTTTAAATGTAGTCGCATTTCATTGTTTGGAAGAAGAGTGTTCAACGGATCAACCAACCAGCTACTCAGCCATTTCACCACTGTTTAAACCTTATCTAGTAATGTTATGGGTTGTTTAACCTCCTCCTTAACGGCAAAGGTCATGTGACGGACGGAATCTTTTACAGCTTTACGTGGAATTCGAACCATCTACGGGTCGCTACATCATCTAAAGGAGGAGGACGGTCACCCACCCAACTAGTAAACAAACCAAACGTAACTTAGCCTCACTGATCTAACGAGAAGCGGTGTTGCGACGTGGACAAGACGTAACCCAATCATACCTAACAGTAAAATCCAAACAGTGAAGGAGAAAGGAGATATAATTGCGAGAAACCGGGGTTTCTCTCCTGGGAGCGGGCTACAAATTTGATAGTCTCGTAATCGTAAGGGTAAGTGAAGGTCATCACAGCAGTCCTATCAGACGACAAAAACACATTGCAGATACCAATTTCGGCCTCACCGTAACTTGCATCATCTGGGGCAGACAAATTGATTAAAATAAACAAACTAAAAAAAGAGTTGGGTACTGAATTTGGGTACTGATGGGTATGGTTTTATTACCCCAATGCTATCAATAACGTATTTTTACAAAAACAATAAAATAACTTTCAGTATATCATGTTAATTCGTGTCATTAAATTTAAACTAAAAAAATTTTAAAAATAAATAATTATATTGAATATATTTAATAAAAGTAATTAATGCAAAATATCAACCAAATCTAAATATAGAGAGTTGACAGAAGTAAATAGACACCTTTGGGATTTCCCCCCCCCCCCTAGTTTTTTTTATGATAAAAGTCAATAAAAATAACAGGTTTATTGAATCAATATATTTTTTCTGCCCTACCTGGGCTCAACTCTAGGAAGACGTAGTATGGTCCTGATGGTGTTCCTCCTGTTGTTCTTAAGAACTGTGCTTCTGTGCTGACATCCTGCCTAGGCAAACTCTTTCGTCTGTGTCTCTCATCTGGTACTTTTCCTTCCTGCTGGAAGTTCGCTTTCATTCAGTCTGTTCCAAAGAAGGGTGACCGCTCTCAACCCTCCAACTATCGTCCAATTGCTTTGATTTCTTGCCTTTCCAAAGTTTTTGAATCTATCCTTAATAGGAAGATTCTTAAACACCTTTCTTCTCACAATCTTCTTTCAGATCGTCAGTATGGATTCTGCAAGGGACGCTCTACTGGCGAGCTTCTTGCAAAGCTCTCTGACTTTTTGTCATCCTCCTTTCGGGATTTCGGTGAAACTTTTGCTATTGCGCTAGACATATCAAAAGCTTTTGATAGAGCCTGGCACAAATCTTTAATTTCCAAACTGCCCTCCTTCGGTTTCTATCCTTCTATCTGTGCCTTCATCTCTAATTTCCTTTCTGGCCGAGCTATAGCTGCAGTTGTAGATGGCCACTGTTCTTCTTCTAAAGCTATTAACAGTGGTGTTCCTTAGGGTTCTGTCCTGTCACCCACTCTTTATTTATTAATGATCTTTAAATTCGCACTTCCTGTCCTATTCACTCCTATGCCGATAATTCCACTCTTCACTTCTCCACCCGCTTCCCAAAGCGTCTCTCACAGCAGTCGCTTCATCATTCGCATAGGACGACTATGGGACACCTGACCTCTGATCTTTCTGCTATATCTGATTGGACTAGGGAAAACCTTGTGTCTTTTAATGCCTCAAAAACTCAGTTCCTCCATCTGTCTACTCGTCACAATCTTCCACACGACTATCCTCTTACCTTCAACAACACACAACTCAATCCTTCCTCTTCTCTTAACATTCTTGGCGTTTCCTTTTCTCGTGATCTTTCATGGAAAGATCACATATACTCTCTTTCTAAAACAGCTTCTAAAAGGTTAGGTGTGCTGTACCGGCTCCGCGGTTTCGTCACCCCCACTCAGTTGCTGTCTCTGTACAGGGGTCATGTTCGCCCCTGTATGGAGTATACTTCTCATGCGTGGGGTGGTTCAACCCACACAGCCGTACTTGACCGGGTGGAATCAAAGGATTTTCGTCTCATCAATTCCCCGCCTCTTACTGATCGTCCTCAATCTCTCTCTCTTCGCCGCAATGTTGCCTCACTCTCTTTACTATCGCTATCATAACGGACATTGCTCTTCTGAACTCTCTAACCGCATGCCGCCTCCTTTAAGGAGAGCACGCATACCAGACTTTCGACACTTTCTCATTCCTTTTCTGTCCAACTATCTAACGCAAGGGTTAATCGGTATTTTCAGTCTTTCATCTACTCAATCGGTCAACCCTGGAACAATCTTCCTCAATCCATCTTTCCTCCTGTCTATGACCTCCCATCTTTCAAACGCAGAGTGTCTAAGCATCTCGCCAACCCCAGACCTTGATTTTGGCTCCCTTCTTCTTCTATGGGAGGGGCGCTTTTGCGGGCATTTGCCCTTGGCCCCTCTTTTCTGCATAAAAAAAAAGAATCGTGTTGCTTGCCACTTTTTGTATTATGTGAAGTTGACACACGTTTTGGCATTCATTGATGAGCTTTGTCATTTGTTCTTGAAGACAATTGCAATCATCGTGGTGTCTATTTACTTTTGTTAACCCTCTGGACGTTGGCATAAAACAAAGCGAAAATTACTGATATTAATGGAAATTATATAACTCATTTGCTATACTGCTATATTTGCTATACAGTACTATATTTGCTATACTGTACTTACAGAACATGTCAGTAACCGTTCCATTTGGGAAGAAGTACCCCCATCTTTTATGACCTGGGTCTCGGAATACGGGAACAAAGTTTAAAGCTTGGGATGTGGCTTCAATGAACTGTTGAGCAGTATGAAAATTATAAAAATTATAAAAATTATAAAAATTATAAAAATTATAAAAATTATAAAAATTATAAAATCAAAACAATTTTGCTTTTATTTTATTTCCAAACCGATCAAGTAGTTTCCGGTTTGTATTGCATTTTTCTATATTACATTAAATCTTAAATATAGAAAATGTACAACAATAAAATAGCAAATCACAGATAGAACAACAAAGCGAGTGGTGAAATGTATTTAATTAAACAAATATATGAAATTCTTGCAGGAAGATCGCAATTCGCTTTCAGACATTCAACGAGAATTAAAGTAAACAGCAACTCGCTTTCAGACATTCAACGAGAGTTAAAGTAAACACCATTATTGTCAGATTCAGTAGTTTGGTCTCCATGAGAAGAAAACTTGCATTCATCATTTGAAACTACTCGTCTCTCTCTTTAGTAACTTTTTCCTAGATTTAATCCATTCTACCTCATTTTAATTTTTCTGTTATAGTCATGGTACCTCATTATTCATATCATCAATCTTATAAGTCACAGTATATATTCATCTACAGGGTGGGCAAAAAGTCTGGGCACCCCCTCAAAAATATTTACGTATCTAATTTTTTTTACATATTTCACATTTACGTACGTACTTTTGCGCATTTTAGTAATTTTTTGTTAAATTAAAAATTAAATTAAATGTTAAAAATGTCAATATACTGTACAATAAATTCTTTCTTTCTTGTACACTATCTTATCTTGATGGGGTACCCAGACTTTTTGCCCACCCTGTATTCTGCACAACTTCACATTTACTATTATGCTTATATGCAGCTGACTCAGGATCATAATAATTCTCATCGCGTTTTTAAGTCCAAATACGGAGCAGTCGCAAGTTATATTGACATTTTGAAAATTTCCACTTAGCAGACTTTAATAATCCTGCAAGTTAGATGAGTGGTTCATATTACCAAAGAAGTTGATGAACAGCAAAAGGTGTTTTGTCTTGGCCAGTAAAATCTAAACTATTATTGAAATTTACATTAAAATGTACATCAGAAACTTGGTAAAGTACTTACTGGGAATCTAACCCAGCAAAAAATGGGAATGTTTAGCAACCGTCAGTAAAACCTTCAAGCCTATGACATTTACTAAACGTCCTTCACTTTCTAAATGGACAGATAAATGTTTAGTGATTTTATTTTGTTCTTTATTAAAACTGAAAAATGTCAATTTGAAGAAGTACTGCATTATCATAACTAAAAACTAAGAATCTCTAATTAGAAGTCCAGCTAGTATTTTTAGCTTCGGGCAGTTATTTAATTAAATATTTCAAACACCATGCCATCGCATGGATGAATAAAGTTCCAGTTCTCCCTCATGGTTCAGTCGCAGAAACATCAACAAATGGAGAGATGTCAGAATCATGAGAAAATTAAAAATATATTCATTACACCCAAATGTTTAAAAAAATAAAAGCCACAAAAACTTGACCTTCGCACGAAACAGTGGAAAAGGCGTTTTTAAAACTTATATAATCTACCTGAAAGTTTTTCAACCTAGCCAATATATTATATTTTTGAGTAGGACACGCTCGAAATCATAAAATTTTAAAAATATTTTCATTTAGTTAACTTATAAAGGAGTAAATATTGTAAATTACTTTGATATCGACTCCAGTCGCGTTTTGCAGGTTTCCACTGGCGTCATATTTGCCGATGATGGAAGGTTCGAAAGGAAAAGTCATGATCGTGACGTTCTGACCTCCAAAATCGAATTTCAGCTTAAAAAAAAAAAAAAAAGTATTAAAATAAAAAATTAAGCACAAATGGTGGGGAAATTATTTAAGTACGGTTATTGTGCTTTAAACGCATTTATAATGGTAAAACAGTTATTTACCAAATTTGAATTGAACATCATAAACGCGCTTTCACTTTTCATTTGAAGTAAAAATTTCTCATGAAAGACCATGAAAGACAGAGCCGGACCAATTTCAAAGATTTAAGTTCATAAAAAATAAATAATTAAAAGATGACGCTGTTACCATGGAAACCAATTTATACGTTTTAAAGAAAAGCATTTATTGAAAGCGTATTTCAGGAAACGCTTCACGTTATTTGAACTTTGAAAGTTTTTGAACTTGGAAACAATAACTGTCAGTGTGTGTACTGTTTGTTAAGATGCGTCTTCAAATAAATGTTTCTCATGAAAAATGCATATACTGGTTTCCATGGTAACTGGACGTGGTTTGTGAATTAAAATCTTTGAAATTATCCCAAGACTAGGGAATTGAGCATTTTCAGGGCAAATACTGAAATTTTCAGGACAGATTTTTCCTGACATTCCTTTGTTTTTTTTATTTCTTGAGGTGAATTAATTACTTGCTACTATACTTGTAGTTAATAATTAAAATGTAAGTTGAGGACTTACTGAATTCTATATCAACTGCAATGCCGTAGGTTTGCTCGTCATTTAGAAATGTTGTAGCAAAATTTTATCTCAGTTTTGTAAATTGTAATTTTTTTATATGAAAAAGGCTTTAATATACGTTACTCATACCTTTGTGTTATTTTATGCTGGACATAGTCTTATGCGGAAATCAGGGTCCCCTGAAAATTTTTCGGGCAAATTTTTTCCGCCCCCCTTCCCCAGTAAAGTGCCATCCCATACGCCTATGAATATGAAATATAGACTCACTTTTGAGGGGAAAACATCTACTTCTTTACTGATTCTGCCATTCCGGAATGAGGTGAGAAACTTCATAATCACGGAAGAGTACAGCATATGAGCATATATACTAACTGCTTGTCTTCTGTTCCTGTATATATATATATATATATATATAGAGAGAGAGAGAGAGAGAGAGAGATTTTTACAGTATATATATATATACAGGGTGTCCAATAAGTCCGGTCTCATAGGAAAATTTATTTTAAATTAAATCTACAAAAGTAATACATTAAAACTAAAACAAATGCTGAAATTGATGTCTTGTTTTGGGACCTTTTTTGTTTGGTTGCAGGTAGAATAAGACGCAATGGCTAATATGAAAGCGAGTTACACTCCTGAGGAAAAGGCCTTCGCCTTTCCTTCCGGAGTGTTTCGGGATTTCCTATTCCATCTTCAGGACTAAAAAAAACGTTTATCTTTTTTAATATTAATACTTATATTGGCTTCTGCATTAATGAAATAGTTTTAATAGACTTTTATAGTAAATTTCTGCATTCCATTTATTTTAACAAAATAACGATAAAAATTATAATCTTATCTTGGTATTTTGTAGGGTTCCTTTGGAGAGTTTTGGTTTTTTAGCGAGTTCTAATAATAAAGTTTACGTTTTTTTAAATTTTTTTTTTGTTTGGATTAACTGTTAGTTTAAATATGAATTCTATGTATTCTTTTTTTTGTCTGCTTTTAGTTTTTGTTTTGTAATTTCAGTTATGGAATTTCTGATAGTATTTTTACTTTAATTTTGTTTTAGTCCTAGTGATGGAATTTGAAATTTTAAAGGTTCAATAAAAATAAATAGGGAATGGTTTTGTGTGTGTGTGTGTCTCTCTCTCTCTCTCTCTCTGTGCATATATATATATATATATATATATATATATATATATATGATGCAAACCCACAAGGAAAAAGAAAAATGATTCCAAGGTCTTTCGTGTATTCAGAAGTACACCTCCTCAGGGAATGAATACTTCTGAATACACGAAAGGCCTTGGAATCATTTTTATTTTTCTTTGTGGGATTGCATCATTCATTCATTTCACGTGTTTAATTGTGAAATTCATCCCATATATATATATATATATATATATATATATATATATATACAGGGTGGCGTAAAAGTCGCGCATCATAGGAATTTTCAGTGTTGCTTATAATATATTATTTTTTTCTTTTAGGTAGGGGATGGCTGTGAAATTAACAACAGACGAGAGGGTGAGCTTAGTTTTAATGTATGGAATACCATGTACAACAAATGGATGAATCGGTACAGAATTTAAATTCTGTACCGATTCATCCATTTGTTGTACCTGGTATTCCATGCATTAAAACCAAGCTTACCCTATCGTCCATTGTTAATTTCGCAGCCATCCCCTACCTAAAAGGAAAAAAAAATATATAATCAATACTGAAAATTCCTATGATGCGCGACTTTTGCGCCACCCTGTATATATATATATATATATATATATATATATATATATATATATATATATATATATATATATATATATATATAATTCATTTACACTCTCATGTACTATGTAGTCCTACATGTTAGTTAGTCAAATAAACGTAACTGAAGTATTAATTTTATCTTATTAAATGAATGTAAACAATAAATAATAAATAATAAATTTGCCAACATTCATATCAAATAAAAGAGAGTAACTATCTATTCCTATGCGTACATTCAGGAAATTGTAACGAGACGCACCTCACGTTACTGAGGGACTCGTCCGATATGTAGACCCCTCTCTTCACTTTCGTCATCTTGTACGCCTTTCCGAACAAGGCAATATCTGAACTGGAGGATCTGGTGACGAAGATGTAACGCCCATCCCAATCCCACTCGAAATCGATGGTGGATACCAAAGGGGACAGAGTCAGGATGTCCTTACAGGATACAGGAAAATAGAAACGTAAAATTAGTATATGATCGCAAAGACGAAAATATATATATATATATATATATATATATATATGATGGACCGGATGTCAGTTTTTCAACATCTGCGGATGCAGATCTTTAATTTCAATATCCGCGGATGCGGATATTTAGTTAATATATCAATATAATATAGAATTATGAATATATGCATAATTTTTCTAATTTCGTGATATTACTATTATGGCAAGCAATGCATAAGAATTAAAATTAATATTAATGTTTTCATTATGATAAAAATAACTTTCTCAAGAGTTTCAGCCACGGAAAATTCAATGAAACAAGTTTCATTCAATTTTCTGTGTTACCACGTATTTATATTTTGAGGTTTATATATTTGTTTGTTCATTAATAATTAATACTTTACATGAAATGTGCATGACTGGGCCTTATAAGCTACTTTATAAGCTAATTTAATTGAAATTGCATAATTTATTAGAGGTAATATCCGCATAACATCTCCGCAGTCAGAAGTGCGGATGCGGATGTTAAAAATGATGCGGATATCCGGTCCACCACTAATATACATATTATATATATAATGAAAAGGAGGACCCTTGTTGTAGTAGAAATCATTTATTGCAATTAACTAAACGTTTCTGAAACCCCAGTGTCCATCTTCAGTAACTAAAACATTAAAATAAACACAAAACTAATAAATAAATCTAAAAATAATTTAAAAATAGATTTAAAAATTTGAAAACAATACATAATGGCACAATTTAAAAACAAGGCCACAATTTTTTTTAAGTATTTTGGTAAATCAATGAGGAACCAACCATCAGCGTGGCAATCCCAGAAAGCAACCAGACGAAAACATGAGAAGCAAAATGACAAAGAATTATAAAAAAACCTTCACTTTTCTAGCTGGAGGTCAAAATATGATAATAAAAACCCACTCTAATAGACAGAGTTTATTTCCACAGAATATAAACTCTGTCTATTAGAGTGGGTTTTTATTAATCAAAGAATTAGTTGGTTGTTCTTCAGATTTAGAGATTTTAGAAACTCTTTACATTCATAAAATAATACCATCCTTAACGAACAATGGTCTTCCATTAAACTATCTATCCTTTAAAGAACAACCAACCAATCCTTTGTCTTTTGTCTCTCATTTTTTCATCTCTTTGCTCTCTGCGATTGCCACACTGAAGGTTGGCTCTTGATTGATGTACCAAAATACTTCAAAAAATTAAAAATAATACAGAAAAAGCATAATTTTTAAAAATCTATCTTTTAAATCCATTTTTAAATAAATTTTTAGATTTATTTATTAGTTTAGTATTTATTCCGATGTTTTAGCTGCTGAATGTGGAAACTAATGTTTTCGAAACGTTTAGTTAATTGCACTAAATGATTGCCACTGTAACATGGATCCTCCTTTTCATCCTACGGATAAGGTTTCCTATGAACAAGTCTTTCTCTCATATATATATATTTATATATATATATATATATAATATATATATATATATATATATATATAAAAATATATATATATATATATATATATATATATATATATATATATATATATATATGAAAAATCATTTACAAGGATCGATAATAAATGAGGGTGTCTTCAATACAAACTAACGAAAATTACAATCAATTGAATACGGATATAGATGTTCTTTTGATTAGACTAACACACATGAATCGGTACAGAAATTAAATTCTGTACCGATTCATCGACTTGTTGTACCTGGTATTCCATACATTAAAACCAAGCTCACCCTCTCGTCTATTGTTAATTTCGCAGCCATCCCCTACCTAAAAGAAGAAAAATAATATATTATAGTCAACACTGGAAATTCCTATGATGCGCGACTTTTGCGCCACCCTGTATATAGAAAAGTAGGTTACAGATTATGAATTATCCAATGAGGAAGCATGTTTCATTCAGTGTTAACAATCAAGTTAATTCTGTAATGAATCGATAAATGTAGTAATCTTACTTCAGTTAAGAAATATAAATATCACATGAAGTCCGTCTCCATTGAACGTCACCCATGTCGTAAGTTGCGCCAAATCGCCACACCTAATGAATAAACAGTCATGAATAAACAGTCATGAATGAACGCATTTGTTATACATATTTATATTATATTATACTTTTTGTTATTCTTTAGTGAATAATCTTACTAAATAATTCCTACGTCAAATAACTTATTCATTTACTCATGTATATATATATATATATATATATATATATATATATATATATATATATATATATAAAACCTAATCTAGCCTCAGCTCAAAAGCTGAACACTTGTTGATAGTTTGGACTAAGTGAACTGAATAAAAATCTCGTATAGCAACTTACCATAACTTTGACAAAAGTAGTTACGCATATTTCAGTTTGCAATTCAAAATGCTCAAAAGTATCAACAGTACATTAGGTATAAGCTAATTCTTTGTATTATCGTACATGTACTGTACAGAAGGTTGGCAAAAGTAAATAGACACCACGATGATTGTCCTCACAAACAAGTGGCGAAGCTCATTAATGGAATACCAGAACGTGCGACAACTTTACGCAATGCAAAGTTGAAAGCAACACGATTATAAATATATTGATTTAATACATTTGTTATCAACTGACTTTTATTATCAAATCAAAAACTATGGAAAAACCAAAGGTGTCTATTTACTTTTGACAATCTTCTGTATACACTCGGCCGTTTTAAATGTATCATATTTTGTAGTCACCACAGCTTCGGGTTTTTAAGTGCTTAAATATTAATGATTTTATATTTGGCTTGAACTACTACAGCAGTGGTTGAACCTTCATGGCGTCAAACGTTTTTGCCCGGAATGATCATATTATTATATATTTGAATGTGCGATGGTACTGTAACCTAGCTGGTTACACTTTATTGTTGATACCTGTAGTACGCTTGTGTATCATATGCTTTGTGCAAAACAGAAAAATATTATAACCTGGAAAAGCGATCCTCTCTCCCGAAGAAGGGTAACCAGAGGAACAAAAAGTTCCTCCGTCAAATCCGAATCAAATGCGAAGAAGAAGGTGTTGCAGGAGGCTATGGACGGAGACTCTAAAACATACTTGCAAGCACCCACAAACGACTCCTGCAATTGATAAATAAAGTTTTGAATTCTGCTCATGATGCTGAATTTCAATTTTCATTTGCTACAGCAAACAATTTTTGTACAATCTAGTGACCCAGATTCTAAAAGAAAAAATTCCTGCGTGAGCAATAGTTGGTTGATGGAGTTGTTTTGCCTCCTTCGCAAATCTGAGGTCATATCATAGTCTAATATAATTACCAAGTCTCATCATAAAAGTTTATTTTATTCATAAACGTTCGTACAAAACTTGACTCGCAGCATGTTATTTTTTTCCCTTAGATTAGGTTCGGAAACCAGCTGAGCCTCGAGCGGCCAAGCTCTGAAGGGCTAAACTTAACTTATATCCTAAGTTAATCTAAATTAAAATAGACTCTAGGCACCTGGGGTTCTTATTCGGTTCTACCTCAGGGTTGTCGACTCGACGCGGGCCTATTTTAGACCTCAGTTGGCATAAATAAAAAAGGGACACTATTTGTGATCTTCTTTCTAAACCTTGCAACAACAACACAACTTGCATCATTGCACGGTGCAACAATTCTGTATTTAGAATACCAAACTGAATTGCAAGAGAGCTCTCTATAAGACCACGCCCTATCAGTGCCACTTTCAGCAAAACAGTAGAAAGGACGTTACCAGCATTAAAAAATGATGCCACAAGAGGCCAAAAAAGTTGGTTCTAAAATAAATGAGTTTTTCACTAATCTTACAATTATGAGGTGGATAAATATACCTTAACCTAATATATACGAGCAATGCTGCATTCATCAGCTTATTCATCGTATCGCCTTGGAATAACAACACTCTTCCAAATCCCAGTCAACAATGTTAATTCTGAGGTCGGTGTAGATGTACATACGTTTGGAATGGCTGGTAATTTCGGATGAGGACCAAGATTTGTTACAGATTCTGCTTCTTACAGTTGTAATAAAATACAGATTTGAGGAAACAAGAACAATATAACTTCCCGAGAGATAAAAAGTTGTGTAGAGTACGGTAATTGTAAACAGTAAGCGTAAGTTGTAAATTACCATATATTCATTTGAGTATGACGGCTCATGAATAAGATGAAAAGACTTTGTAATTATATATTAGACTATGGTCATATGACGGAGGGGACCTACACTGTCCTACAGCTTTACGTGAGATCCAAAACACGAGTCGTTACATAATATAAACGCAGAAGATTCCCATCCAATTACTTTCCAGACCCAATGTCGCTTGACTTCGCTGATTAACGGGAAGGCAGCAATAGTGTTTAATCTGCTTGTGCGAAGGTCATTAAACCTCAAACGAAAACCTTCTACTAATACTCTTTCCTGGGTAGGAATTACTTTTATATGGAAAAGAACAATAAAGTTGGGATTAATTCTTCCAGTACGTGAACACTTTACTTCACAAAGGGGCTACGTCATGGCTAGTGTCGTAACACCATTTCCTGTTGATCAGCGAAGTTAAGCGACATTGGATTTGGAGAGTAGTTGAATGGGAGACCGTCCTCTGCATCTAGATTATGTAGCGACCCGCGGTTCGGATCCCACGTAAAGATGTAGGTACCCTCCGTCGAAGGACTTTAACTGTTGCGAAGGTTAAACAACCACGTCATCACATTTTTTTTACTTAACAAAAACTGAGGCTGAAATTCTATGGTAATCAAAGACCTCCCCCCCCCCCCTCTCCAACTATCAACTCAGATTGTTATAAATATTTGAACTTTTTCCTCAAAAGTAATACCAAACTCTAGCGGAAGTTCATTCTGTCATCTTATTTTCCTTCTTCGATGTTTACTGCACGCAGATTATGGTTAACTGTACAGTACAAGCAATGAACTCTCTCCTTGTCTCTCCTGTTGAATGATACGGATGGGCGCAGTTCACATGAAAGTAAATTGTTCTTAAGAGAATTTTGAAGTCAAGCGGTCTTGCAATAACACCTTCTGCGAGTGGTTTTGCTATTATCTTGTTTCTTGTACTTTATTTCTCCCTCCATTACAATAGTTACTTTTCTCAATGCTGCTGTCGTTTGACATAATACTAAGTTTTTTTGCAAGTTTGGCATCTTTGTAATCATCTGAGAAAAACGAATTGGATAATTGCATGTAAAGAGACAGACAGACAGGCAACATGCAAAACTCATTTCCCCACAGGACAGGGATGTGTGTGCCCCAAGAATCATCTGCGCCTCAACATTAACAGGGCGAGGCGCCAGCAGCCAGGAGCCAGGAGCAAAGCCAGAGCCAGACACCAGCACCACTGAGCCTAGAGAGAATGATAATTTGTCAACGTAGTTTTGGGTAACACACATTCATTCCTATTTTTTTCCCCAAAATTTGTTCTTCAGTACATCCTGAAAATATAATTTGCTGAAGTTAATGCACTTTGCCGTAGAAGAACAAAATTATTCCTGTAATTTTTCAGTTCATACTTTTATTTACATTAAATAAGTTTGCATATATTTTTCAGCAATTTATAATCACCCATCCTTTCTCATCATTATTTCTCCCTCTGTTTGCCATATTAAATGACCATCAGTATAGTCATAAGAACATTTACTTAGATGAGGACCAACACATCTTAAGGACATGCCCCGAGTTAAGCGTGTCGATCTGAATGCATCAATCACCAAATAATTTTTTTTGACAATGTATTGACGATTCGCAAATATACACACTTCGAATATTAAATATACTATACAATACGAGTATAACTAGTAATGGAGTCGTTGCTTTTGAAGACTGAATGACCTTTAAACAAGAAAAACATACTCAGGTTCCTCCGTTTACCTTTTTCTACATCTAAGAATGTGATGTTCACCACCACCATGAAACCAATCACTTTCGCTTCATTTTATAACATTCATCAACCATTATCAAACTAATTTTTAAACCCTACAATTTTCTTAATATTTTCTTACCTTTCCCGTTCCCGACGAATGCAATAATTGAGTGCTTAAATAACTTACTAAGCAGCAAGAAGCGATTATGATACCACTAATTACAAAATTAATCGCATTCATGTTACAAGGAGCCAAATAGCGTCTCTTTTTAACTTTTATTCGTACACTGAACTCGCATTAACTGTACTTCGTCAAATCTCAGTCCAAGAGACCTTTAGTAAAATCGACACGTTATATATTCTTCCGTTGGTCATTTTTCCAGTTTCGTGTTGAGTAAAAAATCGGTACACAATCAGAAATAACAAAAAATCCGAGTCAATTTACCCATCATAATATCAGCAATGAAAAAAAAATGTTAAAAATCCAAACTCGAAGTAAAAGCATGAAAAAGGCTTTCAAAAGTGAAAGACATTTATGAAAATATAAAAGTTAAAAAACAAAACAAAAAAGCTGATGTTGACTTTTAAAGTGTGAGAATATCCAACTTCGTGTAATTTGACTAATTTAATTTAACTAAAAACAAAATTCTGAAATGTCTTTCAAATGTTAACATTTTTTAATGAAGTATTTACCACGAATGACGTCATTAGAGAGCATTTTTTTTTAAACACTTGGAAAATTGATATTAAATAAGATTTTTATTTTTAACCTTACAATATTCCCAGGATTAGAAAACATTAAATGGCAGCCATTGAATTATCTTCATCTATACACCTCAAAACTATTAAATTCAATTAAGAACTGCAACTGCACGTTATTCATAGACAAAATATTGATCGAGATCGTACCTTAGTGTGTATATATATATATATATAAAATGTTTTTTAAATAGTAGTATAATTCCATTTATAACATCTGTTCCATACAGGTTTTCAAAACAATCGTTAACTGTAATTAATTTTACATTATTATAAACGGTAAGGAACTTTCGAGTTTTACGACTGGCTATAAAATTATCTGTACATTTAGGCTACTGCATAAAATTCCTCCTTTCATACAAAATTACATGCAAAATTTCATCATTAAAATTAGTTTACGAACTCTCATTTTTGCTGAAGGGGTGAGGATCGGGGGTAACAAATTTCGATTCTTTTGCATTATCCTCCCAACACTAATTTTTTTATATAATGTTGGTTTGGTTTTGGTTATGGTACTTTATTTTCCTTCCATTATAAAAAAAATTAGTGTTGGGATTAGGTTAGGTTAGGTTAGGTTAAAAACAGCCCGCCGCAGGCGTTAGCCGTAGTTAGCCGGCTTCAAAAAAAATTATGTTGGGAGGATAATGCAAAAGTACCCAAATTTCAATACAATATTGGAAGAAATTAATTAAATTTTTAAAAACTAGATTGGAGTGGGAGGGGCCGCTTATGCTGTAGAATCCACAGCAGTTGCAAGTGAACAAATTCAAACTTAGTATTTTTTTTTTTTTTACCTAACCTTGATGGTATGGGAATGAATAGAATCTTACAAAAAAAAAATATTGAACTTTTCAAGCCATGAAATTCCTCCATTTTCAGAGCAAAAGCGTCTTTTCCTGCGTCAAAATGAAGTGCGTTTGGTTTTATTTTGTTGTTTACTGCATTAACGTCTCTATATAGTCTTCTGGTACGAAGGGACGATATTATATCTGGTTGATGTCCATTCAGTAAAACAATCATTCATTTGTCCAGAACATCTAAGCATTTTCTCTTTCCTTCTCTTCCTCCCTTATACACAACGAAACTCTATAGCCCTGAATGGATAGAGGCGAGACGCGAATATGTTAAGGTAGCATTTCTTTCGTTTGAAGTTCACCTATATTGAGGTAAATCAATCACTACCAACAATATATGCCACAACCCACACCAAATACTTTCTTCTTCGAACCAATTCTGCCAAACGAAACATAAACTACATTAAAAAAGCGCTGAAATCAATTTAATTCCAGTGAAAATATATAAACTAATATCAAATGACATAAAAATCCCACCCACAAGACTTATGAATGAGTCAGCAGTACGAGGTGTATTCCATGATCACCTGAAAATGGTCAGGATTTGTCCAATGTTCAAATTAGGCAGCTCTGATTCTCCATCCAATTACCGACTAATCTCCGTCTTACCAACTCGAGTAAAAGTATTTGAAAGAATCTTATACAATAGACTAATCAAATTTTTAGCTAAATACGACATCCTAACAAAAACACAATTTGGGTTTAGAGAAGGCCACACCACAGAAGACGCCCATTAATATGCTATTAGAAAATGTCTATAAAAACCGAGACTACAAAAAACACAATCTTAGTTTTTCTTGACCTGTCGAAAGCCTTTGATACGCTCTCACATATCATCTTACTAGACAAATTAAACACACATGACATAAGGAGAAATATGCTAAATTGGTTTAAATCATATATCTCTAATTGTCAACAGTACGTTAAAGTAAATGACATTTCATCAGAATATGCTATATTGGAAAATGGGATTCCACAAGGATCAATCCTTGGACCCTTACTCTTCTTAATATACAGTATGTAATGATTTTTATCGAACAACATTATTAGACTGTATTCAATATGCAGATGATACAACACACTTCTGCACACCACGATATCAATTACCTAATGAACGAAGTCAACAGGTAATTAAATCATGTCTATAAATGTAAGTATACAAATAAGCTTTTACTAAACTTGACAAAATCATCATATATGATCGC
Organism: Bathynomus jamesi; assembly: GCA_023014485.1. Lineage (NCBI taxonomy): Eukaryota > Metazoa > Arthropoda > Malacostraca > Isopoda > Cirolanidae > Bathynomus > Bathynomus jamesi. The sequence goes on from JAJOZX010008325.1 coordinate 107,716, forward strand.
AACTAAAAAAACTGCAACATACAAAAACCAAATAAAAAATATCTAGATTTCTCTCCATAATGTTTAACTCAAAAAAGCAATATCCCCAAAATGCCCTCCTCATACTGTATCACTCATTTATCCATCCACACTTGCAATATGGAATCACAGCATGGGGTAGTACGAAGAATTATATACTGTATCCACTAGAAGTAATCCATAAAAAATGTTTACGCACTCTCTCAGACAATGATGACAGACGATCTCATACCTCTCCAATGTTCTGAAACTTAAATATTCTAAACTAAATGACCTGTATAAACTTACTTTCGGTATCAGTATGTACAAAGTTGCTAATAGAAACAACTACGCCTATTCACAGGGCGATTACCCGCCATCAGATCAACCATAATCATAATACAAGGCTTCCCAATGATTTCGTACATAAACCAAATTCCATGCAAATTGCAGGAAATGCTCTCCTACAAAGGGGCAGATATCTGGAATGATATACCCATAACCATCAGAAAAGCACCATCACTAATATCGTTTCGCAACTCACTAAAGAAACACTTTATAAAAAAAAAAAAAAAAAATTATATATATATACTGTATATATATATATATATATATATAATAAACAGGAACACCAGAGAAAATACAAACATCCTTCAAGGTTTAATAGTACCAACGTTTCGGAATGCACTAATTCCATCTTCAGGGCTAAAACAATAAAATGCCAAATCACATACAAAATACAAATTGCTTAATAACAATTTTAAAATAAACTTAAAAAATTCTAAAAAGTAGCTAAGAAAATGTAAAACATTAAAACTAAAAGGTAAATAAACGTGGTTAAAAAGTTAAAATTATAAAAAGTAAAAGCATTAAAACTGAAACGTAAATAAAATAAACTAGTACCCTAACCAAAACATAGCAGATCTATCGATGATTCGTCAGAATTTAGGTCTGGTTTTAGTTTATAAATAAACAAAGACTCCATATATATATATATAATAATATATATATATATAGATATATATATATAATAAGAGAGCTGTCCGTCACACTTTCAGAAATTGAGAAAAATTGAGAAAAAAATTCAGAAATTGTATTACGGGCGGCAATGTGAAGCTCAAGATTTTCATGACTTTTTTCTGTAGTTTAGCAATGGTGGAAGAGTGGGGGTGGGGGTTAGCCCCCAAGTTGTATGAATGGGGGTGAGGAGGTTTTGGGAGATACCAGATTCAGAAATGTTGACACAATGTGAAGCTCAAAAATTTCACGGCTGGGTTCTTTTTTTGTAGTTTAGCCTGTCTAACCGTCAGCGAAACAGCGGGAACTGTACTAGTATATATATATATATATATATATATATATACATATATATACACACAACACACACATATATATTTTGCAATTTGTAAATATTAATATATTACTAAACAATGAAAATCACCTATTATATAGGCAAAATTCACAATCTTAAATGGGTGCAATCATAAACCATATAAATTAGATGTTAAAAGTTTATTACACCATAGTTACTGCATAATATTCCTCAATCATCTGTATCCAGGGTTGCCACTCAAAAAATTTAAAATAAAGCTTTTTTTTTTTTTTAATAAAGCCGTTTTAAAGGTATATATACAGCATATACTGTATACACACTGTATAATATCGGTACATTACAGAAGCTATCATATTGGAACTTATAAGAAGTTTTTTTCATAAATTTTCTACAAACAGCCCAAATGAAATTGAAGTCAAAATAATTCCAGCATGTCTCTGCTTTATATTTGTATATTTATCCGTTCTAATTGCTTTAAATCTGGTCATGTGTCTAGTTAATTCTACAAAAAATATTAAAGTTCTTATTACATCTAAAGAGTGGGTACCATTCAAAATTACTGAAAAATAAAGGGAGCAAATTTTGTAATAAACAAATCAAAATGTGTCCAGGGTATAAAGCCAGAAAGTATTTAATTTAACTTCTTCTAGAGATGTGATTTGACCAGATAAAGTAAGTGACATTTATTCAGAGGAATTAGTCTTTGAAATTAAGTTATAAAAAATGTCAAGTTTTCTTAAAACAAAATATTTACATTCTTCGGAATAAGCGGAAGTGTAAGCTAAAGTTTTCTTGAAAACAGACTGACTATCTGAAATGAACAAAATATATAATGTCAAGTTCCAATGAACGCAAAACACACTTTTTGGATGGAATTGACAAACCAGGTAATCTTCAGCTTATGGAAACAAAACATTCATATTCTTTGGAATAAACAAAATTCTCAGTTAAAACCTTTTAAAGATCTCCAAACCAAATAAAGCTGTTTTAAAGCCATTTTTGTCATTTTCAAAATTTAAAGCTATTTAAAGCTTTTAAAGCCATAGTGGCAACCCTGTCTGTATCTTTGTAACTAAGATTGTATCCCGATTTGTATTGTTCATCATTTTTCTTTTAAAGATTATTTAAATTTTCATTTGTAAGAACAGAGTTAACCAAATTCAACATTTTACAGGGTGTACACAAATTATCTTACAACTTCTCTCTCAAATAAAAATATTAGGAAACTAGGTACACACACCGTTTTCGCGCCATCTGAGAAAGTAATAGTTTCATGTGGTAATTGTCAGATTATTGTACAGGGTACACACAAATTAAGAAGTTGGTACGAAATTCCCTTAACCCTTTCATACCCAAATTAAGTCCGGGGGGGGGGGGGGGGGGGGGGGGGATATAAACTCGTTTAATTGGACCCAAAATAACTGAAAAATATATTTTACAAAGTTGTATTTTATTAATTATGAAAATAAAAATGTGTTAAATTTCACACATTGGGAACTGGAAGGTCTAAAATTGCTTCCAAAGTTAACGATGAAAATTTCACACACTGGCATTAAAGGATTAACATGCATTTCCGAAATCGGTGGATTGGCACTCTCCCCCGCTGATCTTTTGGCCAGCCAGATCACCCGACAAACACCCTGCGATTCTTTTCTCTGGAGTTATGTAAAAGACCGTGTACACAACTCCAGTGGCCAACATCGACGATTTAAAGACCAGAATTGCTGCTGCTGTTGCAAGAGTTGACGTCGAAATGTTACAACGTACATGGATGGAGATAGAATACCATTTGGATGTCTTACGCGTGACAAATGGTACCCATGTTGAATGTGTTTGAGGTTATGTAAAACTTTACCACCTCCTCTCACAGATGGCGCAGAAACGGTATGTGTACCTCGTTTCCTAATTATTTTTATTTGAGAGAGAAGTTGTAAAAATAATTTGTGTACACCCTGTATTTTCCACAAATTCTATTTATATCTGACATTTTCCTACGTAAAAACAGAAATGAATCACAAAGACTTTTGCCTGCGAAACTGTCAAACTTTCCAACGGCATATTCAGATAAGAATACTGTAATTAAACTACAAAAATTAAACGTTAATGCCAACATTGTGTAAACCAGTATGGATGTAATGTATATCTTATGTAATGGTTTCTTTCTCGAAAATTATTATTATTATTATTATTATAAATAAGCTATTGTAATTATTATTACTTCTATTGTGATGGTTATAATTTTGTATGAGGAGTTCAAATAATTAGCTAGAGCGCTGGTTTTTTTTTTTTTTTATTATTATTTTCCAATTTTCCTTTAGGTCAATTTATCACGGTAATATTTGAAAATATGCTATTATTACAACTGCATTGTACAAATAAAATATCAAAATAAATATCTAATTTGTGAAACGTGTAAAAAGTAGATTTTTACAGAAAATAAATAATTTCAGCGTCTTTATCTTGCTGAAAACGATAAGTTACTGATGAATGAACAAAGGAAATGTTATCTTATTCAATAAACTATAGCGGGAGTAGGACTCGCAGCAATGTATTTTGTTATGACAAACTGCGGAACATACTTCAAACAAATGCTCAAAAATAACAAAGCAACAACAGAAAATCCTCAAAAGTCGTTAAATAAATCTTCATTTAACATAATTTCTTGCTCCAAATATGGTACTTCCAACCCTGACATTTGTGCTTCCATGAGTATCTGAAACGTAAAAACACTAATTAATATCAGAATTTCAAATTATGTTAACTCAAGACCCGACTTCGTTAATTACCGAAAACCTTGTCTACCCACAGACATTAAATGAACTCTGAGAGAAACGAAGGACATAGCCTGGGCCTACTCCAAGCGTTGTATGAAGCTTTTGTAGGAGAGTTCCAGAGGAGAAGTGCCGCACAGGTCGAACAAATTTAATAATATTACATGAAAGGTACACGAGTACGCCACAACCAAACAATGATTGAGATTGTTTAACCTCCTTAGCAACATCTAAGGTCATATGAAGGAGGGACCTACAGCTTCACGTGGGATCCGAACCACGGATCGCTACATAATCTGGACACGGAGGACGGTCTTCCATCCAACTACTATTTTTTTTGAGATATTTTTTAAATTTAATATTTTATGATTCTACTCTGTAATTTCGTTAATTTTACTTGGACGATATTTATGTTGGTATGATCTCTACTACCCAGACCCAATGTCGCTTAACTTCGCTGATCAACGGGAAGCGGTGTTACGACATTGGCTACGACGTAGCCCACAGGAAAGTCCTACCAAAACTGAACTGTATATCGAACATAAACAACTAAAACAAGATTATTTGCAATTGCTACTTAAAGAATGGAGAAAAATTACTTCTGCTTTCAGAAACTGGCTAATGTGTGTCAAACATTTACAATATGTTTACTTACGAGTCTTGTAGCGTAAATTAAAAAGATATTTCTTACCGCATGCTCGAAGTCATTGGACATTCCCATTGATAGCTCAACTTTGGCATATTCCAAACTCAGAGTTTTGCAAACAGCTGCTCGCACTTCAAGAGTGTCTATTGAAAAAATATTACCATTATTATTATACAGTCGGTAAATTTGGGCACCCGATAGCTCACTGGATAGGGGGGCGGATTCTGAGTGGCGAGACCCTGTTTGCTCCCGCCTGCTAGCTCCTGGGTTGGGTTCAGGTGGCCGCTTATCCTGTCATTGCTCGGGCTAAAGGTGACCCATGAGGCGCATACACCCACATCGTGTGGAAATGAGCTTCCTGGACTGGATATTAACCCTTACCTTCAAAATCGGTAAATATTTATTAAATTCAACAGCTATCACAAAAAAAATGAAACGTACAAATACGAATTCAATACGTAGAGACGACTTATAATCTTAGCAATCATGCTGATACACTCGTTCTTAATAGTTTTTATTTGTATGGGTATCAAAGGCACCCAGTTTCAATATCTTTCAAAGAACCAGCTTTCGGGTGTTGGGTGTAAATCTTCAGTGGTCTAAGCACCAAATTGCTCTAGGGAAAGGCTTCCCAACCTTTATCATGTGCGACCCCGAAAATCATGTTCACACAATTCACAACCCCAAACACTTGTCGAAGTTCGACAAACTCCACAAAAGTTATTTTATACACAGTATATACATATACACTTCATAAGCACAGCGTTTATTATGCGAGGGAAGGGCCCGGATTTCAGCTGTTATATGCAACTATATTCATGACTAATAAATGTCTTGTCGGACGACTGTAGGAAGAGAATTGAAAATAAAATTATCAGATCGGTTCGCGACCCCAAGGTTGGGAAGCCCTGCTCTAGGGGCTTTAAACCGCTAAACTTGCTAGCACAACCTACAAACTAGCCGACTTTGAATTAATTCTTAAGGTAATAAATCTCAGATTAGAATTTATCTTTGCTTTATTTAGTGGCCAATTGTAGGTTCATCTCCGACCTAGAATTAAACTACATTTTCGTACGTTAATAGGATCCTTAGTTGCATTTTCTAATAAAAAGGGGCTTAAACAAACCTGAAAATCTGGATTAGGACCCTTTGTAAGATCGTGATCGAAAGCGCCGATGGTCATGAGACCCAAGAACTCCAGATTTGGACAAGACGAAAGGACATATCGAACGAGATCTGAAGCTTCGCCTGGAGGGACACCGTGTTTATCTGCCAACAAAGGTTACTATTAAGTATCTTCATGTTTCAGTATTCTTAACCAGATTTTTCTTCAACTAATTTTATGACCAAAGAATGGAGAAAGAAGCTGGAGAGTTCAAAGAATAAAACTTGAATAAAAGTTTAAGAAAAACAATTTTTCAAAATGATAAAATTGACGAGTCCTGAAAAAGGCAAATTTAGTTTCAATCTTTAATTTAGTTTCACTATTTTTTCTGTTTAATTTGGCCCTTAAGCTTTATTTATGTTTTACTTTGATAACTAACTACCATTATCTTCGGTTGAATGAAGTTTATTCAGTTTTGTAGTATTTCAAAACCTACATTTTATATGTACCAACAAACTGAAGAACTTTAAGAGTAGAAGTTGTGGAAAAAATTATCTGATTATGCTCAAATTTTAACATTTTGTAGAGCGTAATAAATAATGGCTACAAACCAAACATGAACTTGATCGGATAAAAACGGCTATTTTGAATGGTGGCTGGGCGAAAATGTGAAAAATAAAAATTTCGATTTTTCTCAAAATTCTCCCCTAAACTATTCGTCTGAGGTAGATATTTTTTATGATGGCATGTTTACATTCATGCGTTTCTGCGAGTAAATCTAAGAATGAAAATGTAATTGTTGCATCAAGTTATTAATTCCACTAATTGCAGAAATGATCACAAATCCCATCAATCAATTACTTTTGCTCTCAAAACTTAATTCTACTTACTTTCTTCACTACTCGTATTGACCTGAACAAAGATTTTGAGTCTGTGTTCTTTTTGAAAATTTATCCAAGCTTTATTAAGAGCTACTGCTAATTTCTTGCTGTCAACCGTTTCAATCACGTGCAAATTTGGAACCGAAAGAACCTGAAGAGCGAGGAACTCGTATTGGATCAAAGAAGTGTACTAATATATTACTGAATTCGAAGCTGAAAAATGTGCCTCATTTTATGATTCTTAATGTAAACACAAATCTCTTAAAAATCCAAGTTCTCTCTTACCTTCTTAATCTTATTTGTTTGAAGATGGCCTATCATATGCCACTTGATATTTGGACACTCATTCTTTATCTTAAAGAAAAATGAAAACCATTAATTAGAAAACCTTCATCATCAAGTTTAAATGGTAATACTTAGTATGTACCAGATTTCCAGTATCCAGCCAGATAACCAGAAAGTATGTGCATAAACAAGGCATGATCAAAATGTAATGCAACTTATCACGTAACCTATATGTAGCCTATCATAGTATTTGTGAATTATTCATTTATTCTTGATTGAAAGTTCAATTGTTTTACCTCATTATGGGCAGTGTTAAATACAGTATATTCTTTCTAATATAAATAACTCCTTCGCCAGACTTCACATTCAACAGAATAAAAATCTTGAAATTCACAAAGCTACATGGACAGACCTAAATATTGTCTTCCTAAAAATTTACATACGCATTATAAAAAAACACTCCAGCATTATTTACTAGTACTGTACAGTGATGTAGTCGAGATCACCATGGCTGAGACCAGAAAAAAAAGAGTCAAGACCGAGACCAAGACTATATAAAATTTTTGCATACATGTATTTAATATTGTGTGTAATGCCTAATTCCTAAGCAGTTAACTGTCTACTTAAAACAAGTGTTTGTTGCACTTGAGGAACATCAACATACTCGGCGGTGACGTAGTCGAGACCAAGAGACCTAAGCACCCGAGACTGAGACCAGAAAAAAAGGTCTCGAGTCCTACATCACTGGTACTGTACCATCCATTAACTGATAGACCTACATTCAAACGTTTAAATCTCAATAATCAAAATTAAGAAGTTTGCGATTTTTCCATAATGAAAAGTAGCCTTTCAGCAATAGTCAGCATTAGCTGGAGCCATATGATTACGATTATCTGCCTAAATTCTTCCCACAGCACTGAATGTACACTTTAAATAGACTGAGTACGGTGGGGCACTTAGATATTTTGAAAAAAGGCATTTTATTTTTATTGCACATTTTATAAATTTCATAATGGCACAAAAATCAAATGTATGGAAATATTTTAACACTGACTGCCACATGTATTTCATACACATTATTTATCAGCCATGTTGGACACGTGACCAACATGGCAGTTAAAGTGTTAAAATACGAGGGGTGGTCAGAAAATAAGTTTACACGGCGTATAGTTTCGTAACTATAGTACCTACATTGAATATGTTTGTATCAGGTGAATTCGTTAATCATTGTTGGCAACACTGCACGTCGATTCGGCTGCCATCTACCATACATTGGTTATACGAGTCAGTTGAACAAGGCGGCTCGACTGGAACAGTGCCCTGTTATTTCTGCAACGATATTCCGAATCTCTCAGTGGTCAAGAATTTCTCGAGCGCATTGTCACAGGAGACGAGAGACGAGTTCATCACCGTACTCTGGAAACAAAACATGCCAGCAAGGAATGGAAACACCCTGGGTCCCCGTGATCAAAGTTCAAGATTGTGAAGTCCACTGGCAAAGTGATGGTTACCATGTTTTGGCGTTTTGCTCGCAGACTTCATGCGAAAAGGCACAACAATCAATGCAGCTGCGTATTGTTCAACATTGGAACGTTTACGAGTGGCCATTAAACGTAAACGTCCTGGACTACTCCGTAGAGCAGGGCACTATTCCAGTCGAACCGCCGCCATGTTCAACTGACTCATATAACCAATATACGCTAGATGGCAGCCAAATCGACGTACAGTGTTGCCAATAATGATTAACGAGTTCACCTGATACAAACAATCAATGTAGGTCCTTTAGTTACGAAATTATACGCCGCGTAAACTTATTTTCTGACTGCCACTCGTATGTGTATCAGATGAAAATAAAGCAGAATGTATTCTCTGCTACAAGACAGTAAATATGAAGTCAGCATGCAAAGCAAATTCAGAGGGATTTCTGAACTTGCCTTTGCTGCCAAGAGATCACAGCTGATTAGAATGGTGGGTAAAGAATAGCTTTGTTTCCCAATTTAAAATGCCTTGAATGCATTTTTAATGAGATAACAGCACTTAAATAAGATTGAAAGTGATATGTCAATAAAATGGAGGAATTATGAGCTAGCGAGACTTGAACACTATCTTGTGGTTTCAAAGTCTGTACTCGAACCAATTACACCATCCAGAACCCCCAAAAAAAGGTTTGTTCAAGCAAGGTCAGTGTAGCTAAATATTGGTTTTGCTTGAATGAAGCTTGGAAACCAGTGGTCTACTCAATTCTTTTAAACTGAATCATGGGTATACACAAATCTCAAACAGTATATTATATACTATAGTTACCTCTCATTACATCAAATTGGAATTATAGCCCAACTTGTAGGCCCCTATCAATTGTACAGGGTGGTCCAAAAGTGGCTATCTACTTTGCTGAAATAATATTTCTATTTTATTTTCTACAGGACATAGATGATGATGGATGCATAAGAATGTGTGATGGTAGTAACACTACATATCCAAGGGAAGAAGTGCAAAGAAATTTGAGAAAAATTTGAATGATGATTTCACAAACCAGGACCTACAGACAAAGCAATTTGTGAGCTGGTCAATAAATTTAAAAGAACAGGATCTGTTCATGATGAGGCAAGATCTGGACATCCAAGTACCTCAAGAAAATGTTGAATTGGTAAGAAATGCCTTTGAAACAAATCCTAAAATGTCAACTCGCACAGCATCATGTAGACTGAGCATACCAAAAACAAATGTTCTACAGATTTTGAAATCCATTAAAAAAGAAAAGTTATCATATTCAAGTGCTACACGAGTTACATGAAGAGAACGGATTGAAAAAATTCATACCAAAAACTTATTAAACCACATTCTCTTCAGTGATGAGGTGACATTCCACACATGCAGAAAGGTTAATCAACATAATTGTCATAACTGGGCTAGTGAAAAACCAACCCAAGTTCTATGAATGGGAGAGATATTCTCCTGAAGTTAATGTCTGGTTGGGTATGACAAGAGTGAAGATTTACAGACCTTTTTTCTTTGCAAAAGCTACAGTAATAGGGCCAATTTAACTTGACATGCTTCAGCAGTTTCTTGAACCCCAGCTTCATTCAGATGGCATTCTCAACACTGTTGTCTTTCAACAAGATGGAGCTCCATGTCACTATGAAAAAGACATTCAGGCATACCTTCATGAGATCTTATGAAATCGCTGGGTTAGAAGTTGTGGAAACAGGCCCTGGGCAGCATGATCTCCAGATTTAAAACCATTACACTTCTTTGGGTGGGGCTTTATAAAGTCTGAGGTTCACAACACAAGAGTTACAGACCTGCAGGATCTGCAAACCTGCATCTAGGCCCAAGGAGAGGAGGGGACAGGGGGGACAAAATCCAAAATCCCTGGGCCTGGACCATGAAAACAAAATACATCACAAAATAACTTTTGGTATAACTAACGTTTAAAAATCGTCTGAACAGATGGCAGCACCAGTAACTAGAACATATTTTCAACAGCACTGCACTGGTTGCACAGTGTCAGTCAGTTGTTAGGCTGCTGTTGTGACAATTCTGTTAGTTTGCATTGGTTCAATTCTTCATTGTTTTGAGATGAAGTTAGCATTATGGAGTACAAATATTTATAAGTCTGGAGCACAGAAGAGAAAAGAAAAGTGAGAAAAAGATGAAAAAGTAAACACAGGTCAGACTTACAAGAGACCTAAACTTTGATGATATAATTGAAACATTTGCTAACAGAAAAGCCCGCAAAGCATCATTAAATGAATTGTGAAGTTATCTACAAGTCTACAACTAGACTGATTTGGTGTTGTGTTTTTATTCAAATGTATTAGCACTACTAAAGAATGTTAAGTTTTTCCCTTATCAACAGTGTTTTATTTTTCAATAAACACATTACAGAACTATTTCATTCTAATGTTTTTCAGTTATTGCCACTCATTCTCACCCTAAGTTAACCCTAAGTCACTTAAAAAAGCTTGTTTAAAAAAGTAGTAAAATTTGGTTGGTTGGGAGATTTAGGGAGTGGGGGCCTGATCATGCATCTTGCCCCAGGCCCAGTGCCAGCTCTCAGCAGCCCTGCCTGTATCATCGCGACAGTCACTAAAATAACCCTAGAAATGCTTGAGAATGTTTCACAATGCAGTGGACAGATTGAGATTTGCAGAGACACTGATGGTGCTCACATTGAATCTTTGACCTAAGGTTGATAAATAAATATACATCTAACTATGTTATTACATTTTTATCCTAAAATACTATTATTTCAGCAAAATAAATAGGGACTTTTGGACCACCCTGTACAGTATAGTGATAACTACCCCAATGTCTAGACCACTAAAACCCATGGAATTTTCACTGAAGGAAAAAATAAACCCTGGGCCTCTCTGTCTCTGAAATACTCATTTTAGGACTAGGCCTAACATATAGGTAATATTTATCTTGTTATATCTCATTATGCCTCAATATATACTGTAAGTTAATCACTATCTATGATATTACTTATAGGTCCTCTTTGTTACTTAAATGATAAAATAACTATCTTCTATTTTCCTATTAACTTACAGTTCTAAGGTACTTACCTAAGCCCTACCTGTTCGCTATTTCCTTTCTCTTCCAACTCTTGAACATAATTCTCACCAAAATTAACTTGTCCTGCCTTATAAGCTTCCAATATCATTTCCTTTGGCTTTGTTTTTGATACAGCAACAAGGCGAGGTTCTGGGGAGAGGAACGCCACCTCCTAAAAGAAGGATACAGTGTAGTAAAAATACATATGGCTCAAGTGGCAGGGAAAAGTGCAGTCTTACAACCAAACCAAATTCCTAAATATGTCTTAAAATGGTTTAAGTACTAAAAAGGCTTATAAATCATTGACAGCATTGAAATTCTTGTAGAGCTGTCTTCCATGTCTCTTTTGAAAGTTTGGCAATTAGAAGTACTGTACAGTATAATAAGCAAATTAACATTTCCATCAAATGTTCATATCCACTAATTAATGATAATTAATTAATAATAATATCCATAGTTAATAAATATCCATTAATTAATAATGTTTCCGTGAGTCTATCATGTATGAACAGTGGGGTTCAGCTAGTTGCTCAGAAGATGGAATGGATGTTTTTTCCATTTATGGACAGCCAGAAATTTCTCTTAGATGGAAGTGTTCTGCACCAATTATTCTGTCTAACTGAGAATTCAATGTACAAATCATTTCCATATATAAATCACAAAAAATATAGATAAGCCTAAATGCACTTATAAGACTTACAGCTGTATGTGGAATCTGAACAATGGGTCATAACAATCTGGCCAGAAGATTGGATTGGAGGAGTTGGTTTCTTGTGCTCTCCACCTCACAGAGCCAGGTATACCCAGCTCATCTGGAATTGTTCTGAGCCAGGCATCTAGTCTTCTTTTGAAAATATCCACTGCTACACCACTCATGTTCCTAAGTTCCTTGGGCAGCTGATTGAACAGTCTTAGTCATCTCACAACGAAACTATTTTCCTTCAGGGTTGAGGATGTTCCCTGTCTAGCCTTTAATTTGGGAACATGACACATTCTTCCTTTTCTACATTCCACTGTTGTTTGAGTGGTAACAGGGTTCAAAGTAAATATTAGGGACTAGTTCCTCCATTATTTTCCAAGTGCAAATAATGTTGTACCTCTCTTCTTCTTTCCAGTGAATACAAGTTTAATTCATGTAACCTTTCCCAGTTTAGTTCTTTGCATCCACTGATCTTGACTGTGAAGCTTCTCTGAATCCCTTCTAGTTGACTAATGTCTTCTTTTTTATATGGGATGTTAAGACTGAGCAGTATTCCAATTTGGGTATGATCAGTGTTTTCAATAGAGGAATCATTATATTCCTTATCCCTCCTTTTAAAGGTTCTCAGTACCTGTCCAGTTATTCTTTTTGCTCTGTTTACTACTATCTTATTTTGTATTTCAAATTTCACATCATCAATCATTACACCACCTAAATCTTTTGCTTTAAAATTTCTCTTAATTTCCTGTCCATTTCACAGTACTCCATGGATTTTAGTCACCCCCCCACCCTTCTTCCATACCCTAATAGTTGAAAATTTTAAGTGTTGGATTTCATATTTCCTTTAGACCAATTGTAGATTCTGCTCATGACCATTTGTAGAGATCCTATATCCTCTGAGTTTCTTATTTTTCTACTAATTTTTGTCATTGGCAAAGGATGTTACTGTGCTGTCACTGTTAATTCCTCAACTATATTAGCATGATTATGAAGAGTAATGGAGCTAATACTGTTCCTTGTGGTACTGAGCTAAGGACCTCTGACTCTGATGAAGCTAGGCTATTCCTTGAACTGTAAAGTATTGCTGCCACTCACTAAGGAAATTATATAGGTACCCATTTTCCTACTTTTCCTGTTATTCCCAAATATTTCAGTTTGTGTGTTGATTCCATGATTACATTTGTTGAATGCCTTGTCTGTGAAGATATCACATTCAGTACAAATATGGGATGAAAATAAATTACTCTTCAAGCACTAGCATGAGTGGAAGAGAAGTTGAGACAAGGTTTAAAGGATCTTCAAAAGGCATTGTTTTCATTATGGGGGTTTCAAACAATCCATTAACATTGAGGCCTGGTAAAGTCCTAAAAGATCTAGCCTATATTGCACTAAGGTAAGAGATGTTTCCTTAGAAATAAATCAGTAGGGTAACTAGAAAGGCATCAAAGACTAACAAAATTTTAAAAATAAATAAGCAACCTGGTTCGTAAATTTAAAATTAAAAATAGGAGAAAAAATTAACCCTTTACCATCCAAATTTTTTGTAGGGTTAAGTTATGAGAGCGCGTATTTGATAGGTTACAAATTTGTCCATTTGGGCAGTAAAGGGTTAATTGTAATACATTTTTGCTTGAACTGCAAAAAATGCTTAGCTTTAGCTTAAAAAAATTCCACAATGACTATAATTTACAAAAGCCATCAAAAAAAAAAAAAAAAAAAAGTCAAACACTATCTAGCTAAAGAACCTGTAACTGCATCTGCTTTTACATTAACCACTTTTTTTCATTGTCATTTCATTACATTTGACCCAGATGCAAAATTTGGCAAATTATTCTCAAATCTCACTGTAAAAACTTTGTACAAATTTTAAAATTTAGTAAAATTCTAGAATCCAGATGCAGTTTAGGGACAGTCCATAATTACTAACCTAACTAAACCTAGCTTAGCTTAACATAGCCTATTGTAGCTACTCTAACAATGTACCATATTACAAAGCAATTATGAACTCTGTCTCTGAACTACACCTAGATTCTGGTATTTCACCCAAAATTTGAATATATTTTTCAATATATATAAGAGCACAATCTCATCTCAGTAGTGTGGTATTCTCACACTTTAATCTTGGTACAAACTATACCAAATTTTGCAGACTTGAGTATTTGGAAAAAATAACTAAACTAAATGAGAAAAACACATAATAAATATTCTCTTTTAAATAAACTACCTAATATCTGGTTTCATATTAAAGTATAGCCAACAATTAATTCACCAGATGCTGTGACAAGAATGAGAGTGCAGAGAGATTTAGCTCCCAGACTGCAAAATTATCTTAGGATGCTCTCAATTTTGGAAAAACTCTTGCTTTCCAAATTGAATGTCTCGCAATATAAAAAAATTCATAATACTGATACTTTTAAGTCTCCCACTAACATACTTTGTGTTATGGACCAAATAAATGCCTAAAACAATTCAACTACACTGGACCCACAGGAAAAGATATTGTACGAACTGATCATGTAAAGGACCTAAGATATATACTGAGGACATTCAGAACTAGAGACAGTCAGACCATGCTTACCTTGTGGAAATCACTTGTTCTTCCACACACCAACTACTGCTCTCAATTATGGTTTCCCCACAAACAGAATGAATTGCAAAAAACTGAGGGCCTACAAAGAACCTTTACTTTGTATATTAAACAACCTGATGATCAACAGGTGAGTAAAAACAAATTAAACTACCAGGATAGGCTCAGAGACCTTGGCCTTTATTCCATAGAGAGGAGGTTTGAGAGATACATTCTAATCTATACCTGGAAAATTCTAGAAGAGCTTTTAGTTGCCCCCAATATTGAACCAAGTATGCCCACCTCAACAAGAACTGGCAGAATGTGTCAAAAACATCACCTCCCACCAAAGAGCTTGAAAAGGATTCAAACCCTTCAATATAATAGTATCTCTAGGCAGGGTTCTTGTCTTTTTAACTCCTTGCCTCAGTACGGTACGTACCTTAGAGATATAAGTGCAGTCCCAGTGGATACTTTTAAAAAACATTTGGCCATGTTTTTAGCCAACATACCTGACCAACCCACAGTGCCAGGGTATTTCTGTGCCAGACCAGCCCTCACAAATTTGATAGTGGACCAAATCTTATGGTATGAGCAAGAGAAAAGAAGGGGGGTGACTACATCATGGCCCAGCCTCAGGAGGCACTGAGCAGACTTTGTGGGAGCAGCATACCCTTGAGGGAGAAGTGCTTCAAGGTAAATCAAGGTAGATACCGTACTAAATGTCACAGGCAAGGACTTCAGTAGAAATTTTGTCTTGTGTATTAAATGCAAGTAATTTCAGTGGAAATTTTCACCTGTCAAGCACAAGAGTTTTATAGAAAAAAATCCTCATGCAATGTGCATTAGAAAATTTTAGTAGATTCTAGAATTTGGATTTATAGCACCTCTCATATTATATTGAATAATGCCCTTGTACCCAGAATTAAAACGTTACACTAGCCTCAGATTTTATAAAGTTTATTTAAAACAAGTTTTAAATTTGCTGATATCCTATTTTTGCATCCCAAATTATTCAACCAACCAGTTAGGTCAACTGTTCACCCTTGATGATTAGTTAGGATAAGTTGTGATATTTTCATTTAAACTAACGAAAATATCAAGACTTAACCAATCATCAAGGGTGTACAGTTGACCTAACCAGGCAGTCAATTGATGTAATTAACATAAACAAGTAATTTGAAAGTGTTGGAGTACCATTTATTTTTGGTTGGTTGAATAATTTGGGATGCCAAAATAGGATATTGCCTAAAATTTTATGTTGGCATTTAAATTAGGGCACTATTAAGTTTAAGGGGATACCAGATTTCAGTGGTCTAGCCATTTGACCAATTAGGGCATCTCTTACATCCAAGTTAGGTTACACTAGGTTAGGTGATCATTTTACTGTAGGTTGGTTTGGGCCTAGTTATTTCAGCCAATCAAGATCCTTGTAACAAATTTTGCTATACTTCCAGAAACCAGATACAGTTTGTCTCGGGAGACAGAGTCCATAACCTAATTACTAACCTAAGTTATTATGTTAGTATTAATAACTTGTTAACCTAACCTAAGTTATGATGATTTGTCTCTGAACTGAATCTTGATTCTGGAATTTTGCCCAAAATTTGACTGTCAAAAACTGGTATCCCCAAAAGTTAATATGACATTTGCTTCAAATTTACTTATTTTAGGTATACCTAAGTAATTTCTAACTTACACCAAGACCTCAAAGTACTTTTCTGACTTCTGCAAGTTGGTCGGTCAACAAACACACAAGGTTCTTAAATAAAATCTGAAAATTTGCAGACTTAAAAGTATCTCAACCAGATGTGCCCTCCCAAAGCAAATTCTTCAGTACAGTAAAATACATGACCTAATATGCAGGGTTGTGGAGTCGGAGTCGGAGTCGTGGAGTCGGAGTCGTGGAGTCGCACGTTTCAGGGCGGAGTCGGAGTCGAATTTTTACAATGTGTGGAGTCGGAGTCGGAGAATTTTGGACCGACTCCACAACCCCGGTTATAGCCACTAGGTTAAGAAGGGTCATTCAATTTTAAGTAGCACTACTACTGGTTAGACCTTAATTATGTTTAAGAGAATCTTTTTCATTTATATATATATATATATATATATATATATATTTATTTATATATATAATATTTATTGGAAAAAATAAAAATCCCTTAATATGATAATATCTACAAGTCAATATCCTTCTTAATATTTGAATGTTCCCTTATCCTAGAAAGTAACCTGACGATTCATGTGGTGGTGATGAAATGTCTTATTATTATGATAATTATAGAGTGAAACACTAGAGGAGTCGGAGTCGTATATTTAAAATGTGAGGAGTCGGAGTCGGATTTTTAGATTTTTTACAATGTGTGGAGTCGGAGTCGGAGTCGAATTTTTACAATGTGTGGAGTCGGAGTCGGAAAATTTTGGACTGACTCCACAACCCTGCTAATATGCATACTTGTCAAATCTGTACTTTTCTACAGTAATTTAGTGGGTTTTGTTCAAATCTTGCGCAAACTTATTTTAGGTTAGATTAAGTTTTGACAATTTTACACAAGAAATGAAGGTCAGATTTGATCAAAACACTAAATTACAATAGAAAAATGTAGATGTGACTAGAATGTTAGGGCATGTATTTAACTGCATAATTACCCGTGTGCTACTAGTACCACATTTGCGACTATATTATGTTATGGTATGGTTTTATTAGTCGAGAATAGCTCCTACCCTACTATACAGATTTAGCCCTGGTAGCTGGTCTAGGTTATAGGCCTATGGTCTATTAACTGGATGGGCTAAGTAATAGTTTGCTTAAAATCAGGGAGGGCAAGCAAATGGTAATAAAATTAGATTTGATAAATCTTTAATTTCTGAACTTTCCAAGAGACATAAAATCCATTTAGGAACAGACCTAACTTAGGACTTATATCGAGGTTTAGGCCAACCATAATATTGAAGCTCGACTAAAATAAGACAAACTATTAGTTGCCCAATCTTAACACTTAACTTACATCATTACGATTTTTTGCTGATGCTGTTATTCTTTCCCGCACTGACTTCAGTGCTTTTGGAATATCAATTTCTGCCATCACTTTGAACATTTCCCAGCGGCAGTCTTCGCACCACACACATATGAAAAAAAAATGAAAAGGTTTATTGGCAGACTATATAGTCCATATGACAAATATTATTAATACAATGACAGTTCATATACTAAGGATAGAAATATATACAATTGATTAGAAATAATACTGTAATGTTGAAGTTAAGTGGAGCTACAAACAAACGTTTTCGTACCAAGAACTCCATCGCTTAGAATTTAGATGATAAATGACAGGACTCATGGAGAGCTTGGATGTCGGGTTGGTTGATTTTTTAATTCTTTGCATTAGACTGTATTGAGCACGTCTTGTTACCTCCGGGAAGCTCGGGTCGGGACATTGCGGGTAGCAAACATTTGCGAAGCTGAGCATCTCGGGGTATTTATGTAAGAGTCTAAAAGACCTGTTTGTACAGCAAATTTAGGGTTCTGCCAGAACCTTTTTTATAATTCACCCAGAGTTGCTCTCCGTATATATTACTGCAGAATGCAGAAAGTACGAAAGAGAGTGTCTTTAGCTTCACTTGTACAGAATCGAAAGTTTCTTATGGTCATATTCGCTTTAGCACACAGGCTTCGAGATTGTTTTCTTATATCCAAGTCATCACTCAAGGAGCTGGTAATAGTTTGACCCAAATACTTAAACTCTTGTACTTCCTCAATTATCTCACCATTCATTTTAAACCTTATCAGCTGTCTGATTACAGCTTTTAGGATGAAATTGCATAACCTTAGTTTTTGTAACATTAAAAAGAATATCATGTTTCTGCGAATACTCTTCGCAGACTTTTAGTAGCCGATCCAGACCTTTAACAGAGGGACTTATTAACACCATATCATCGGCATAAACTAAGTTATTTATCCTTGTGTTATCTATACAACATCCCACTGTTGCCTCGTTAAGTGAAGCAATTAATCCGTCAATAGACACATTAAACAGCATAGGGGAGAGCAAGGAGCCTTGTCTCACCCTGTTAGAAAATCTAGAAGAGGAAGAACCATTGTTGTCCCAAGGCGATATGATGACTAAGCTGATTGATGCAGCATTGCTTGTATATATTAAGTTAAGGTGTATATATATCCATCTCATAATTGTAAGGTTAGTGAAAAATTCACTTAATTTTGGGCTCTTGTGGCATCATTGTTTGGGCACTCTTGTGGCATCATTTTTTTGGGGCGCTGCGCGTCTTTCCTACTCGTTTGTTGAATGCGGCACTTACAGGGCGTGGTCTTATAGAGAGCTCTCCTGCAATTTAGTTTGGTTGTTTAGATACAAGATTGTTGCATCGTGCAATGGTGCAGGTTGTGTTGTTGTTGTTGTTGCAAGGTTTAGAAAAAAGACCATAAATAGTGCCTCTTTTGTTTTTTATCTTAAGTTTATGCAACTGAAGCCTAAGGTAGGTCCACATCGAGTCAGCAACCCTGGGGTAGGACCTAATAGGACCTCCAAGTCCGTAAGTTTTTAGTCTAGCTTAACTTGGGCTGTAGGTTAAACTGGCCCTTCAGAGCTTGGCCGTTCACGGCTCAGCTGGGATTCTGAACGTAATACAAAAAAAAAAAACACCCCGCAAGAGGAGCCAAAACACTCGGATAGTACATTGCCCCACCTAACAGTGAAAGATTGGTGGGAATACCAAAATTTCAATAAATTTAATATGTACATGGGAACCTTCCTGTCTTCTAGTTTGTAAATAAAATATTGTGGTTCACCCTATTATATGCCTTACTCATATCTAGGAAACAGCTATAAATAGTTGAATTACTGTCAATGTATTTAGATATTGTTTCTTTAAGTACATAGATACACAAGTCAGTTAGTGGGACCTTTTAATTAATGCCAAACTGATTAGGAGATGTCCATAGGAAATCATTTAATTGGAGTAACAAGAGTTTTTCTAGTAGTTTCGAGAAGCAGGAAGCGACAGCAATAGGCCTGTAATTATTGCTGGACAGAATGTCTCCGTACTTATTTTTGACCAGGGGCAAGATATATACCCTCATGAACTCTGCAGGGATATAGCTATGAGCAAGCATGGCTGATAGGAGCAATGATATATGCAGACATACTACGTCATTTGCATATTTTTAAGTGCTCATTCGATATCTACCCCTGACGCAGAACCACTCTTTAACTCTTTAATTAACCTTTTTACTTCATAAAATGATATCAAAGTATTTTCCCTTGTCCTCCCACAATCGTTTCGCTGCAATCTACTTAAGATTATCCCTACTCACACTGTTAAGAATGTTAGAGTAGTGGTTTTTCCACAGCTTTGCAATTTCATCCTCCCCCGACACCCCATCGATTGTCGGAGGGAGAACATTTTTGACACCCGTTTGATTCTTAACAAATTTCCAAAATTTGTTATTATCGTTATTTATACGAGCTTCACAGGCTTTTGATGCTCGAATAGACTCTTCTTCTTGTTTACATCGCCTTATGACCGCCTTATACTGACTCCTACTTCTACACATATTCATGTATACTGGTCCTAATCTGGGTCTACCATGAAAGCACCACAAATCATAGGCGTCTTTCGATTCCCTCAAGGGGGCAATAAAATCATTCCATCCAGGAATAATCTTAGTATGATAGTTGTAAGATTTAATCAGGGGCTTCTGCTTCTCTTAACAGGGATATTATTTACTATAATACCTATCTATGAGTTTACAGAGAATCATTTGAGCAAGGATTATTACAGGCAAGATGCAAAATTTCTAAATTATTAAAAAGGTGACTTATTCTGTCTTTGTATTCTATTCTCTGCTGCGTATTAACATTGGACCAATCGACGCGATTATTCTTACCTATTGAGTTCTTGTTAAGTCGTGTTGCGCATAAATTGGTAAAGTTAATTAATATTTCTAATGGTCTATGATCAGAAAGAAGGAAATCATGCACAATATGAACTCTAACAATTCGATCCTTTAGATTATTACTAGTGAGACAATGATCAATCCACTTGGTGGTACCACTCATATCACTAACGTATGTAAAATTACCACTGGTTACCCCTAATACCTCTACATCACTTATACTTAAATTGGCCGACTCGCACATGTTACCCAATTCTACAAAGAATTCCGAGTTCACATGTGCGTTAAAGTCCCCCATTATTATAGAGTGAGAATATTTGGGGTTATCTGATAATGACTTAATTTTGTACAGCAAATCAATGTATTCATCTAGATTACTGCCGTTGTTGTATGGTAAATAGCAGTTTACAATTAATATGTGTGGTGCCGCGTTTGTTAGCGGGCTAAAGATAAAGTAAAGGCCAATTTGAGGCTTTATTCAACATAAACATAGCATAGATCTGAAACACAGAAAACAATAATTAGTAAAGACTTGTTACACAGAAAACAATAATTAGTAAAGACTCATTACATTCCTCTCTTCTTTTATAATACGTGATACATTGCACGGTAAGAAACAAAACGACAAGTTCAAGATATTTTGGAAGAAAGAAGAGTCTACAAGTTTAGGCGTTGAGCTGGGTATCTGATTCGAGTGCTTCTTCTCAGAGGGGGACTCGTCTCGGAGGTTACTGACACAGGTGGGCCTCTCTCGACTTCGACCGGAGTCGCTTCGACGGGAGCTGTTGGGACCGTGTGTCGGCGGATCTCAGCGGGTTCTGAGTCGTCCGTTAGCGGGGTGAATTGATTGGCGGACTGGGTACGGGGGGTTCATAGTGATTCGTGTCATCCGTATTGCTACGTCCCGCCGGTGCCAGGTCCCTGATGGATACGGTATCTTCTCTCCCATTCGGATGCCGTATAAACGCGTAGTTGGGGTTTGCCTCAATTAACTCAACTTCCTCGACGAGGGGGTCGTTCTTGGATCGGCGAATGAATTGGCGAAGGAGTACAGTTCCCGGAGAAGACAGCCACGTCGGTAGTGCAGAACCGGTAGAAGTACGCCGCGGGTGCGTGAATAGACGCTCGTGAGGAGTTTCGTTCGTGGCCGTACACAGCAGCGATCTAATCGAGTGCAGCGCGTCTGGTAGGACGGACTCCCATTGCGAAATCGGCAACCCGCGATCTTCTATGGCTAGTTTGATGATGTTCATGATGATTCCATTGTAACGTTCGCATTGCCCGTTTTCCTTGGGGTGATACGGCGTTGTGCGACTAGTCGCGATACCATGTTTAGTTAGGAACAGTTTTAGTTCCGAAGACATAAACGATGTCCCTCGATCTGTGTGGATGTAAGAGGGAGTTCCGAAGGTAGAAAATAACTCGGTGAGACGGGCGATAACGGTTGACGTGTTCGTATCACGGCACGGGAAGGCAAAAGGAAAGCGTGAATACTCGTCGATTACTGTTAGGATGTAAGGTCGCGAAGTTGCGCTCGGAAGCGGACCTTTAAAGTCGATGTTAAGTCGGTCAAACGGGGACATGGCCCGTATTAAGTGACTAACTTCTGGTTTATAGTACTGTGGCTTACATTTAGAGCATGTTTGGCATTCCGACGTAACTCGTTTGATGTCATCCACTGAGAATGGTAGGTTCCTAGCTCTCACAAAATGAGTCATTCGGCGGACTCCTGGGTGTATCAGATTAACATGCAGCTGGGCGAGGGATATTCTTGGAGTAGCAGCGCAAAAGGATCGCGACAATGCGTCTGCGGCTCGGTTCTCGGGGCCCGGTCTGTAT
This sequence comes from Bathynomus jamesi, assembly GCA_023014485.1. NCBI lineage: Eukaryota > Metazoa > Arthropoda > Malacostraca > Isopoda > Cirolanidae > Bathynomus > Bathynomus jamesi. Next base: position 130,310 of record JAJOZX010008325.1, read on the forward strand.
TTTATTGTGAATGAGTAGCCGGCTAGTTCTACACGCCAACGGAGAATCTTATCGTTCTTAATACGACCAGTAGCTTTTCCATCGAACATGAAAGATACGCTCCGCTGGTCGGTGACGACAGTAAAGTGTCGATAAGCTAAGAAGTGCTTCCACTTGCGAATGGATTCGATTACAGCGTATGCCTCCTTTTCAACGATGTGATGGCGACGTTCTGTGTTATTCAGAGCGCGGAAAAGAACGCCACCGGGCGGCCGTTCTGGGTGAGGGTGGCTCCGATTGCTGAAGAGGAAGCGTCCGTCTCCACAGTGAACGGCAGTTCTTCATCGATTGAACTGACGACAGCTTTCGAGATATCATCTTTGAGTGTTTGGATCGTTGATACTTCCTCGCGAGTTAATGGGAATGATGAAACTATGGAAAACTGATGAGTGGGTAGTTGGGAGGTAACGAAAATGGTTCACTGAGTAGGTAGGTAGTTAATCTAACAATTATTAAATTCCTTTTATGTCAATAACTGGGTGGATGAAACCAATTGGTTGCTCACCAGAGTTATTCTCCACACTAGTACTGTATTTATATACTGTGTGAGAAGAGCGTGCTCGGTAATAGAGATACATTACCGCTCAACCAACCGAGGAAAAAACCAAGACAACGCTGGTGGAAAAAGCCCCGCGAAGAGGAGAACAAAGGAGAACGAAAACGAACAACGGGGCGAAAGGACGGAACGGGAGAAGGGACGAGAAGGGACAACGAAAAAGATCCCCACCAGCAAGTACGCTCTCGACAATTAAACAGGAAGGAGAAAAGAGACTCTCTAATAACTAACAGTAAGTGACTAATTGTGTTTTTAACCCAGCAAATTAATCACATTAAATTAAGCTGGGTCAGACAAGTTAGGCCTACATTGTGGCCTAAGACCCAGCATCAACTCATAGCTTAACAAAGGTGAAGGTAGATTGCCCTAACCTAATTTGGTGAGGAATCCTACTGTGGACCTCAATTTATCTGCCCGCTCTGGACCATTTCCGGAATCTCTAGGCTGACCCCTCTAGGCTAGACTTGATCTACTCTATAGTTAGACTGGAGATATAAGGGGTGGGTTAATTGTGGACCAATTCATACAGAGCATTTTTCGCAAAACGTTGAGCAGAGGTTTGATCTTGAGGGAATAGTTCTGAATCCATTTAGCATAGTATGCGAATAGTCCGATTACGCGTTGTAGAGACGACTTGTTGCGAGGAGTTTGAAGTTCTTGTAGTGGCCGGAGGCGTTCGGGATCGGGCCGCAATACGCGATGAGAGATAGAATATCCGAGCAGGTGCACTGATGTCATCGAAAGCTTGCATTTTTCCTTGTTTAGACTCAGATTTACTCGTTTAGCGGCTTCCCAGAAATGTCGAAGGTTCTCATCATGCTCTTCCCAAGTGGTTCCGCAGATGGTGAGATCGTCGAGGTAGGCGTATGTTGATGATAAGTTGTTCGAGGATATGAATTCGTTCATGACGCGCTGGAAGGCCGCGGCTCCGTTAGTTACTCCCATAGGGATCCTTCTGAATTGGTATAAATTTCCGTCAGCCTCGAATGCTGTGAAAGGTCGTTCAGACGGATCGATTTCTACCTGGTAGTATGCGCTTGACAGATCAATTACGCTGTAGTATTTGTGTTGTGAGACTTTGTTGGCTATATCATCGATTCGCGGAAGAGGATATGCAGCTAGCATGGTAAATCGGTTGACGGTTTGAGAGAAATCGATTACCATGCGTTTTTTTTTTGTTTCGGTAGATGTGATGACTACTTGAGCACGCCAGGGTGAGTTACTGGGTTCAATTATCTCATCCCTGAGTAGCTTTTCGATTTCTTTCCCAATGAAAATTTTGTCCTCAGAGTAAAATCGTTTGGACTTCGTGGCGATGGGACGACAATCGGCAGTTAAGTTGCCGAATAGTGGTGGGGCTGAAATTCTTGATCGAGTAAGGCCGCATATATGGAGTGCTGGCTCCGGACCTCCGAAATTGATGTTCAATTCCTTGTGTTTGATTAAGAATGGGGTACCGAGTATTATGTCAGCGCACAGATCCGACAAGACGGATAGTTCGAGCTTTTCGTAGTCGCGGTCTCCCATCGTAACCTTCACTGTACATCGACCTGAGATGGCTGCGGATAGATTAGGCGAAGCCATTGATACGACGCCCGAGTGCGGAAGAATGGGCAGCTCTAAGTGTTTGGCTAGATCCTCACGAATGAAGTTGTCCGAGCTGCCAGTATCCAACAAGGCGAGACACGAACGGCCGTTGACGAGGATATCGACTGTTGAGTTGGTAGGCATGGAGGAGCTACACGATAGAGTGGTACTAATGGCCGCTAATGCTGCGGCTGAATGAGACGCTGTGGTTTTATCCTGTTTTTGACGTGCCGAGGAAGTACTTGAGCGGCAGACTTTGGCCCAGTGGCCGGTCTTTTCACATTTCGCACAGATAGAATCCTTTGCTGGACACCTGCTTCGTGGGTGGCGTCAAGACCCGCAGAAGAAGCACAGAGCGGCTTTGTTGTCGAAATTCGTAGCGGCTGAAGAGTTTGGGGAGATCGTCTTCTTGACGCAGGCAGGCCGGGCAGAGTCAATAGTCGGCGACGGTTCGTGGCGAGAGCCAGTGGCTGCCACAGCACCGTAATGAGTGAGGTACGATTCTGAGTTTTTCTGGGCCTGATCTAATGTTCGAGCCTGGACGATAGCCTTTTCCAGTGAGAGTGTGTCATTTTCGAGTAAGCGGGTACGGATGGCGCATCTCTAATTCCTCGGATGAAAGCGTCTCTCACAGATGAACTCCTGTTTTCGTCGGCGGAAACCGATTTGAAGTTGCAGTCATTGGCTAGTTGTTGAAGAATTTGCAAGTACTCATCGAGGGTTTCCTCGGGCTTTTGGTGACGGGTGGACAACAGGTGGCGAGCGCATACCTCGTTTGGCTTCTTGACGTAGGTGGCCTCTAAGGCTGCCATGGCATCCTCATAAGTAGAGCAGTCTTGAATGATATCAGCGACATCGGGGCCGATATGTATGAATAGAACCTCCAATTTATTGGGTTGTGTTCGGCGATAGTACTCAAGAAATATTTGAATCCGCGCGACCATAATTTCCATAGTTTCCCAGCTTGGGGAGAATTCGGAGAAGTAATAAATTTATTCGGGCGAATCACCTTCTCCATGATATAGTAAGATTACTGGATGAATATTTGCTTGCTGTATCTGAAAGGCCGACTGAATGGCTGATTGAAATGTTGAATAAATTGTGGTGCCGCGTTTGTTAGCGGGCTAAAGATAAAGTAAAGGCCAATTTGAGGCTTTATTCAACATAAACATAGCATAGATCTGAAACACAGAAAACAATAATTAGTAAAGACTTGTTACACAGAAAACAATAATTAGTAAAGACTCATTACAATATGCAATCATTGTTCACTTGTAATTCAATGCCTAACAACCTTACATTATCGCTTGTTAAAAATTGTATATGTTTTGACAAATTTTTCCTTATTAAGAAAGCACCACCACCAAAAGGCCTACCGTACATTAATTCATCTGACAAGTCTACTGTTGATGACGCATGGTACATAAAGTCATCATGGATGGTAAAGAGGAATTTTAGCTCTTGCTTAGGTAGCCAGTGCTCCTGCAGGATTATCAGATCTGCACTGTCGCAGATTTTATGAACATCTACAGTTGAATTCCTCACTGACCTTACATTATATGAAACTATTTTCAACAAGTTATCCGCCATGACTGATAGAAAATTTATTATTAGTAAGATTATTATTATTATACACAGTACAACTTTCAGGCATTACCGTTAGGGCGCCTATTATTAATATTATTGTTAATATTATTATTATTATTATTATTATTATTATTATTGTTATTATTTTGCCTGTTATCAAATCTCCTGGAAAGGTGAATAAACTCCTTAACAATAATACCGTCTGGCCATTGACTCATATTATACGGGTTGAAATGCGCATTTACATCTTTAATTATTACTTTAAATGAATTTAATACGGAGATTTCGTGTTTAGTTTATTAACTATCAATATACTGTGTTCACCAATGACTTCTTCCATCATGTGTCGAATATCGCTTGCCTCGTTTGAGAGCTGAATTCGCGACACAAAAAGGGTGAGATTCCCCATCGGTGGCCTCGCCGCGGAGACCGATTGAGGAAATCTTCGGGAAGGGCGCCTGTTAACAGTGACCCACCCGTGCTCCTCCTTCGATCTCCCTGAGGTAGGGTTCGCCTGCCTGGGGGATGGGTGGCACAACCTTTGGGGGATAGGAGACCCCTCCCTTACTCTGTGGCTTGGTGAGTGTTAGAAAATCTAGAAAAGGAAGAGCCATTGTTGTCCCAAGGTGATATGATGACTAAGCTGATTGATGCAGCATTGCTTGTAGAATGTATATATTAAGTTAAGGTGTATATATTTCCATCTCATAATTGTAAGGTTAGTAAAAAATTCACTTAATTTAGAGCTAGCATTTTTGGGCTCTTGTGGCGTCATTGTTTGGGCACTCTTGTGGCATCATTTTTTTGGGGCACTGCGCGTCCTTTCTACTCGTTTGTTGAATGTGGCACTTACAGGGCGTGGTCTTATAGAGAGCTCTCTTGCAATTTAGTTTGGTTGTTTAGATACAAGATTGTTGCATCGTGCAATGGTGCAGGTTGTGTTGTTGTTGCAAGGTTTAGAAAGAAGACCATAAATAGTGCCCCTTTTGTTTTTTATCTTAATTTTATGCAACTGAGGCCTAAGGTAGGCCCATCGAGTCAGCAACCTGAGGTAGGACCTAATAGCCTGCAGTGGCGGCTCGTGACTTTCAGTTATGGGGGTGCTGCCTCAGAAATTGCGAACAATTGTGTCGATTATATATATATATGAGAGAGAGAGAAAGTCGAATAGATAAATAGATAACTACTCACTACTCAGTCATAAAAATAAGTAAAATAGTATCATAAAATCAATTATAAGGGTACTTACGCTTAACGGGTAATTTCGAATTTGCCAAAAATTTTATTTATGAAACAAATTCCATTCTTCTGTTTTTATTCTGAGCGAAAAAATATTCTAAGAAATGAAAGCTATATATTGTAAATAATCCAGTTTTATATAATTAACTTCAATCTCACGACAAAAAATAAATGATAACGAATCATTGATAAATGCAATTCGGAGATTAAATTTCGAATTAGCAAACGATACAGCAACACAACTACCACGTCAAACAAACAAATCGGCACTGCTCTGTCCACAGTGCCTTGGATCCTCTTAAACCCGCGATTCTGACTCGCTCTTCATACGTCCGCCACCGAGGTTTCAAGCGTTTCGAACAAAATCTGGAACTAAGTACGCAGTTCCACGGGAAGGCTGAAGCTACTTTCGTGATTCATTCGTTCGGCATTGAAATAGTTTAAGGAAAAAAGGATATAATCTGATTTAAAAACTCAAAGTTCATTGAAAAAAAACAATCAGAGAGGCTATTTTAAATATTTAAATATAAAGATCATAAGATCATGGGGGTGCTGCAGTTCCGCAGTGCCTACCTGCGAGCCGCTCCTGCTAATAGGACCTCCAAGTCCGTAAGTTTTTAGTCTAGCTTAACTTGGGCTGTAGGTTAAACTGGCCCTTCAGAGCTTGGCCGTTCACGGCTCAGCTGGGATTCTGAACCCAATAAAATAAAAAATAACAGTGAGGGTCTGTTAGCGGTGTTTATAACCTGACGGCCGCGCGTGCCCCACCTTCTTCGGTGGGAGGGGGGGGGAACTGCGCACCGAGCGAGGCGTAATCGAATGCCTCTCCTCTGCAGTGGGAGGCAGAGAAGAGGGCAATGATGCCTCGTCTCTCGGCATTGAACCGTCCCTGTTCCTCATTGTGAAATCGGGAGCAGGGGTCCTTTCCTGATCGGGAGGTGGGTTGACCGCTACCCCTGCATGCTGCGTTTCCACCCCACCTTCAGGGGGGGAGTTGGAGGCGGGGATTTCGTTTCCCTCGCTGCCAGACGCGCTTCTTGGAGATCTGACTTGCTGAACTACTTCCGAGTAACCGGGCTTTGGGAGGAGCGTCTCTTTCAACGCATCTAACTCTGACCGGAATTGTTCTAGCGAAATCGCGTTTTCTGATTTGACACCACGTGCTGGTGTTTCAGTTCAACTATCGACTTTTGTACCTCATTATACTGTTTGAGGAGCACCGAGACGTCTACGTCACCCATAGAGATTACCGGTATTCTATGGAAGTTAGTAACGTAAAAGGTAATATTGTTCTCATTATCCCGGAGGGTCGACACTTTATTTATAATGTCTTTCAGGGTATTCTCGTTTCTCGAATTACCTCTACGAGTTGGGAGGGTACATTGAACAGGGTGTTTAATTGTACCCTCGCATGTTCTATTTCTTCTGAATCATAAAAATCATGACAGACAGATACAAGGACGTTTGACATATATATATATATATATATATATATATATATATATATATATATTATATATATATATGCTGAAAACCCACAAAGAAAAGAAAAATGATTCCAAGGCCTTTCGTGTACAGTATTTAGAAGTACACCTCGTCAGGGAATGAAGGGTGGAGGCAAGATGACCAAAAATATATACAACGGGACAGAAAAACAAAAAGATTAACACAAGATTGATTAGAGGCAAAAGGTATTTTAACAAGATATTGTCAATTTTATACATTCCCGTACTGTTATTGAAATTATTTTCTAGAAAGTGCATTTATCTATTTTAAAAATAATTTTCTAGAATGTGCATTTATCCATTTTAAAAATAATTCAATAACAGTACGGGAATGTATAAAATTGACAATATCTTGTTAAAATACCTTTTGCCTCTAATCAATCTTGTGTTAATCTTTTTGTTTTTCTGTCCCGTTGTATATATTTTTAGTCATCTTGCCTCCACCCTTCATTCCCTGACGAGGTGTACTTCTGAATACACAAAAGGCCTTGGAATCATTTTTCTTTTTCCTTGTGGGTTTGCATCATTCATTCATTGCACGTGTCTAATTGTGAAATTCATCCCATATATATATATATATATATATATATATATATATATATATTATATTATAATATATATGTATATATATACACTGTATATATATATATTTTTTTTTTAATGTGTTGTTTAACCTCCTTCGCAACATCTAAGGTCATATGACGGAGGGGACCTACAGCTTTACGTGGATCCGAACCACGGGTGGCTACATAATCTGGACGCAGAGGACGGTCTCCCATCCAACTACTATCCAGACCCAATGTCGCTTAACTTCGATATATATATATATATATATATATATATATACACAGGGTGGGTAAAAAAAAGTGACCTCTTATAGGTAAACTGTCATATTAAAAAAAGCAAGGGGACTAGAACTCCCAAACTTCATAGATGCTTACCTTAGCATGTTGTTGTCTTAATTGAGAAGTTGCTCGATGTGTCCCCCTTCCTGCTCAACGCAGCCCTCCAAACGTGGACGCCACTGATCAATACACCTGTTTACATATCATTAGACACCTCTCCCAGCAGAGAGAATGTGACAGTTTGTCGTGCTACATGGTAAACAACTAAACATAGTAACATGGTAAAAATTTTATAGTGGGCACACTAGGGGCACTTCGGCCCATCTGGGTGGCTCCACTGTTAATATAAACAAACCATAAATACAGTTACATGCAAATTGATCTCTGCAAATTGCAGACTGTCACACATGTACTAGCTGCACATTAACTTCAAAACTTTGGATCATGTGGATCATTCGTCAATACCACTACCGTACTAATTTGAAACGGGTCTAGGACAACTGGCCGCGGCCAACTAGCCGCAGCCCAACTCACCACGGCCAACTCGCCGTAGCCAACTGGCCGCAGATATAGGGAATAAGACAACTCGCCGCGGCCAACTCGTGATATAGAATTTTTTTTTTTTTTATGAAAATTGTGTGTAATAAAACAAGTGTGTTAAAATTGCTTTATGAAAGTACTTTATTGGAGTAAAAAAAATATAAGGATAAAAATGCAAATATCTATGAAAAGTTATGGGCAATTCCCCTAAGGTATTCAACAAAATTTCGACTGTCAAATTTACTGACAACTGATTTTATCCTTGCATCTGCTTCTCTGAATTTGTTTAACCTGACTGGAGGATTTTGCCCTGCAATCAGCTGCTCGTAATATAGATCTCTTCCTCGTTGAACTTTTTTCAAACCATCAATAAATTTCCAAATCGTAAGATGTTGCATTCCAAGTTCATTTTGCAGTCTTCGGTGCGCAGCTTCTGCGTGATTGTTAGTCCTGTCTTCGTCATTCAAGCAGCGTTGATAAACATTCCACATTTCCTGTGGAAATACACACGCATATATACATATATATATATATATATACTAGCGGAGCGACCCGGCGTTGCCGGTGGATGTTGAACGCTATATATATATATATGTGTGTGTGTGTGTACACACAGTATATGCCCGGTTAGGTCAACTGAATGCCCGATTAGATTAATTGAATACCTGGGTACGTTAATTGAATGCCCGATTAGGTTAATTGTACGTCCTTGACGATTGGTTATGTTGAGTCGTGATATTTTCGTTAAAGCTAACGAAAATATCACGACCTAACCTAACCAATCGTCAAGGGCGTACGGTTGACCTAACCGGGCATTCAACACCCAGGTGCACAGCCTCTAAAATTATATTTAGAATAAAAATTTAAAATTATAAAATTATAATTTATAAAATCTGGCCACCGCGGCCAGTTGGCTACGGCGAGTTGGCCGTGGTGAGTTGGGCTGCGGCTAGTTGGCCGCGGCCAGTTGTCCCATTCCCATTTGAAACATCATATGGTTATCTCATTTCAATTAGTTTTACATGGATCTAGAGGATCTTAGTCGCTGCTTGTCTACTACTTATAAGTTATATATACAGTACCCTACAATAGTTTTGCAGACCTGAAGGATCAGGTTGTCTATGGTTCATATATGACTATAATTATGTATATAGCTATATAACTATATAACTGCTCCGTGAGCAGGGGCTCCATTTGTTGGATATTCGACGAATTAGTGGTGAAAGATATACTTTCCATTTACAAAGGGATAGTGAGAAGGAGGTAGGAAATTACAGACCTGTTAGTTTAACATCATTGACAAGATAAATACTAGAAAGAATGATAAAGAATAGTAGCCTATCCAAGAGCATTTGGAAAGTTTTATTGTTATTTCAAGTTCCTAGCATAGATTTAGATCAGGAAGACCTTCTTTGTCTAATCTCTTAGACTTCTTAGGGCTTCAACTGATCAGGTAGATGATGGATATGATGTAGATGTCATTTATTTGGATTTTAGTAAGGCATTTGACAAAGTTCTACATAGGAGACTTCTATATGTAAAAGCTCATGAGATATCGGATTCACTCATAAACTAGGTTGAAGAATGGTTACGAGACAGAACAGAGAGTAATTTTAAATGGCCATGAATCAAAGTTCTAGAAAGCGAAAGGTGGGTTACCATAGGGGTTAATGTTAGGTCCATTATTTTTTATTGTGTGTCTAAATGATTTGGAGAAGAGCGCTGGTAGTAAAATATCTAAATTTGCAAACGATACAAAAATAGTTGCCCCAGTTACAAACACAGAAAATCCTTATAAGATCCCAAAAGATCTTGATAGATTAGCAGCCTGGGATAGTAAATAAATGGCAGATGGAATTGAATGTTAAAAAATGCAAAGTTATCCATTTTGGTAGAAATAATAAAAACTTTAGTCATGAGATGCAAGGAAACTGATTAGAGGATGTTAGACAGGAAAAAGATCTTGGCATTATAGTATGTACTGAACTAGAATTTTCTAAACAGTGCTTAGAGGATAAAACTAAGGCAAGTAAAGTGCTAGGTATTATTAAGAGGAATGTTAGTAACAAGATTAAGGAAGTCATCTGTAGATTATATAATTCTTAAGTTAGGCCTCACTTCAAGCTTGGTCACATCACCATAGGCAGGATATAGATAAGCTTGAAGATATGCAACGTTGGGTAACCAAGCTTATCCTTAGCTTAAGAAGGTTGGAATAGAATGAAAGATTAAAGGACTTTGGTATGTTTAATTTCGAGAGCCGTTGTTTGAGGAGAGATATGATACAGATATTTAAAATGTTTTCAAGTTTGGACAATATATTGTAAATGTAAGTTGCTTTTTCTTGTTAGAGAAAATGGATGGAAGAACTCAAGGAAGAACTCAAGGACATAATAAGAAAATTAGAAAACAGACTTGGAGATTGAATCCACAAAATTACTTTTTTAATCATAGAGTATTAGACGTTTAGAATAACTTTCCATATGATGTGGTAAATAATTAATAGCTCTTTAGTAAGCTTTAAGAAAAAATTAGACGCGTTCATGAATGAAACAGAGAATTTGTCAGTAGAGTAAATAATGTATATTTTAGCGCAAGTAAGTGGACTATATCATTAACTGGCTTGAAATTGATATTCTGCAAAATCTGATAATAAAATATAACGTAGCATTAGATTATTCATCCTCGTTGGATAACCTCGATAGGCCCAAGTGGCTTTATGTTTTCCAAATGTAATGTAATTATATAACAAGCCAAACTCATTAAAATGCCAGATTGTATTAATAATACAGCTGAAAATGTGCTTTAGATGTAAAATGAAAGTGTTTGAACCTGTAGTAGCAAAAAGCGAAATGTTTTAATCATACTTAACTAAATTTGATGTAACCTAATTTAACTTTACTGAACCTACATTTAAGCAAATTTAACTACTGTTTAGTGATACGTTAATATAATAAAAATTTAATTTTGGTGAACAATAAAATAAAACGAAGTTAAATTTAGAGTTTGTAACTTGGAGAAATAAAAATAATGGTCATGTATAGGTCTACCCTGGAATAACTTGAGGATGGTGGTTGGTTCTAAGGTAAATTTTCTGTTTTGCTGTAATGTTTGATGGAAAACAGTAAGAAGAGTTCCTATTTTTATCATAATTTCTATTATTACGAGGATACATATATTACTACTGCATTTCTTATGCAGTAGTATATATATTATATATATATATTATACAGTATATATATATATATATATATATATATATATATATATATATATCGATGGTGATATTCCAAAACCTCGTTAGTAGCAAAACCAGTTTTAGATTAGAGAAGGAAAAACTGACTAAATGTCTAATGTAGAGAACGTTGACAGGCGTTTAAAACCTAACTATGGAAAAGAAACAGAAATGGAGTATAATTTTTTGTACAGTTGTGTACCAAGACGAATTTATGCAAAAATTAAATAAATGAGTATATAAATAAAACTCAATTTGCAGCTTATGAAGTTTTGGAAAATCACAGCAATATATACAGAGCGTATCAAAAGTCTGTTCTCAATATGGTATTTTGCGTTAATATTTTTTATTTGGAGTTCAGATAATTGACGATAAGGGTGACTATAAAGAATTCTATATCATACGAGTTTCTAATTTTTCTGCTAATGTTCGTATCATCAGCAAAGGATGTTACTGTATTATTACTGGTTACTAGTTAGGTACAGCTAGTTCCGTACTAGTTTCTCTAATATTTTGCATGCGTATATTATGGTGTACGTCTCTCTTCTTTCCAGCGCATATAGTATTAATGTACTCAGTCTTCCATAGTACATTAGTTATTTGCAGCAATATTGATCTTGGCTGTGAAATTTTTTTAATGTCATCTTTTTATATAGGAACGTCAAGACAGAGCAGTATAGTTCAGTTTTGGTGTGATCCGTGTTTTCAGCAAGGAAATCTTTACTTTCTTGTCCTTTCTTTTAAAGAGTCTCAAAGTCTGTCCCGTGATTCTTTTTGCTTTGTTTATCGCTACCTTATTTTGTGTTTTAAATTTCGCATCTTAGGTCGTTATAACTTGTAAATCTTTGGCTTTTGTGTTTCTCTAAAATTCCTGCTATTTGGGGTATAATATTCTATCCGTTTTAGTGCCTCACTTCTTCCGTATCTCAAGAGCTGAAAATATTTCTGCCCATGTGTGTACTAAATTTGGTGCAGATTACCTTAGCCTTTTAGGCATGTATAAACCAACATAGTCTATCAGACAGAGACATTATTATTATTATTATTATTATTTTATTATTTAATTGTATCACACTTTTAATGACATTAAAAGTTAATGGACTAACTGACGTTCACGAAATTTGGCACAATTAATGTGGAAGGATGGGGATATTTTTATAGGAACGCAGCATGCTCAAAGTGTCTTCTTCCTAGTAGGACCGATATCCATTTGGTTGCCGGTCATTCTGATAAACAAACGTAACCTAACCTAATTAAGCCTAACATAACTTAATTTAATCTAAGCCCAAAAATCTTGTCGATTAAACGTCATAGCTAGAGAATGACACTTGTCCGTTCCTATTTGACCTTCAGTGGTAGGTTCTCACTGTAGTTAGTTCAGTTTTAACTTAGAAGTTTCTTCTACAGACAAAGCATTAAGTTTTTCTGTATAACTAATTCATTGTATAGTAACTCATATCTCATATTACTTCAGTGAGGATGACCGCGGCACTCTTCCACGTGAAACATACTATAGAGGGGTCCTACACACTTAAAGTGAAATATGAACTACGCTCACACGAGAAGAAGCAGCCAAAAGAAGCACCTATAGGTTGATAATAATAATAATAAAATTATGGGAGGTACGGGAGTGTGTAACTTGTAAATTTGCTTAAAAACTTCTAAGGCACGCAGCACTTTTCCACATTATCACAGCATGGGAGCACCAGTCAGTACCTGCAAAATTGGAATGCGTATCGATCGAACCTTTCAATAAGAACTGTAGACCCTATTAAACGGAACAATGCATGTCATTCTGAATGACATGGTGAGGTTTTGGAGTTGAGTTAGCTTCTTTGTAATGGCAAAGGTCGTGTGATGGAGGGAATCTACAGCTTTACGTTGGATTCGAATCCCAGGTCACTTTGTCATCTGGAAGCAGAGGACAGTCCCTTGTTTAACTACTACCCGGTCCTAGACCCAGTGTCGCGTATCTTTGCTGATTGCTGGTAATGCAACATGGTCACGACGTAGCCCAGGATCTTTTAAACTATTCCCCCCCCCCCCCCCCCCCCCCCCCCCCCCAGCTTCAGAGAGGGGGGACATAGTTTAAAAGGTCACTATTAGGGGGGAGATAATTTAACAGGTTTTACTTATCTTATTTACATAATATAATTTTTAAGATATGTATATAAGATACATATCTTGAAAATTCTATTATATTCTATCATATTTCCGGTTTATAGAGAACCATTATTTACATAGGATAAAATTTGAATGCTCAGTTAGGTCAACTGAATACCCGGTTAGGTTCATTGAATGCCCGGTTAGGTCAACTATACACCCTTGACGATTGGTTAGGTTTAATCGTGATATTTTCGTTAGTTTTAAGGAAAATATCACGACTAAACCTAACCAATCATCAAGGGCGTACAGTTGACCTAACCGAGCATTCAAATTTTATCCTATGTAAATAATGGTTCTCTATTTATTATATGTTTGCAATAAATAATAATTTTGTTGTTATTGTTTCCTTATCTTATTTTGGTTAATTTGCAGAGTTTAAACTTTGGGGGGATATAGTTGAAAAGATCAACATTGGGGTGGTGATTGTTGAAAAGAGTATGTTGTTGGGGAAATAGTTTAAAAGATCCCATAACCATTCTTAATGATAGTAATGGAAGAGTGACTGAAGTAAGATAATGCTTCTTTACTTATCGACCTTTCACGAATGTTTTCATTCTCCCTATCCTAAAAGCGGGAAAGATCAGACGTATCAGACATCATTATGAATGGTGTTTTCGATGTCAGGGTATACGGAATGTAGCTAAATTAAAATGGTGTACATAATGGTATTATAAAAATATAAAGTGTGTTCTCAATCTCTAAAGCGTTAGTTCACGATTGAGGAAGTATATTTGATGTTCTGCTGTCTTTAAAAAAGTCGTGGGGTTCCGTATGTGCGGAGCGATTTATTAATTTTTAAAATTTCTCTCAACAGTCTGTTCTAATTTTACTTAAGTTATCCTTGTTGAGCTATTTCCACGTAAGGAGGTTCCTCAGGTTCATACCAATCTGTCTTTCAAATAGTGATTTTGAGAGAAGTAGATTATAAAAATGAAAGCCTAAACTCGAAACACCTGTAGATAATTTTTGCGCATCATACGTAATTAACTGGATCTCATAGACAGATTTCATTCATGTTTATCCTACAAAGATATACTGTATAGACTCATTTAAGGATAACAAAAAATCGACTCACTCGTATAAACGCACTAAATTTAAGTCCTTACCCTTAGCTGGTTATTTTATCAAAAACCATAATCGAGAGAGTCTCTGAGAGAAGGAGAACAGCTACTAACATTACGAAAGGATTCTCATTAATCCCCTTTTACTGAAAAGATCAAAACTACATGAAATCTGATTTATTTTTCCAGGTGTGATAATAGTTTGTTAGTTTAACCCTTTCATCACGATGAAATACGAACGTAGCTCAAAAAATGTACTACTGACCAGAGCTGGGCACTTGCGGCATATTGCGGTACTGCGGTACTGCTGCACTACCAAACCGGTACCAAACCGGTACGCGGAAATTTGAATGCGGTAGCGGTACTGCGGTACTTTCAGCGATCCTTTGCGGTACTGCGTTATGGGGGCCCGGGGTGGTAGTGCGGTGGTACCGCAAGTACCGCAGTACCGCAAAATATGCCGCAAATGCCCAGCTCTGCGTACTGACCGTTATTGCGGGTACGAAAACTGGAATGAACGAGTTGACGTATTTTTAAGTATGTTTAACATGTTAATTTCTTCCCCGTTTTTAGTTTCTGCTACAAATGTCAATTAAAAATGGCGATAACTTTGCCTTTTCAAGGATCTCTTCTTGTATAGACCTTTTTTAAAGTGTAAGCGTCGACTGACTAAAAGCGATACACACACACACACACACACACAAACACACCACACACACACACACATATTATAATTTTCATCTTTTTGTCACCTTTTCTCACATTGTCACTCTCACTGGTTATTCGCCATACAAACATTTATTTCAGTGAACACCAATTTGTGGTGACTTCGAGATTACATTCATTTATTAAAAATAATTGATTTTAAAGTGATATTTATTAGGCTTAGTCATACATCTTCATTATTAACCTCACGCATGACGGTATGAGTAAGTTTCCTCATTCCTTCATATCCTCATTTTCCTCATTCTCGCTTTTAAGGAAAGGGTTGTTCCTTTTCTTTTATTTATATATTTAAAATGGTTGTTTCCCAATAAGAGGAGTGAAGGCACTGGGATCGGGGGTTCGATTCCCGATGGTTCTCGTAAATAATAATCCAAGAGTTAACGCACTGGGCCGCGTTCGTCTGACCTGAGCGCTGACCCAGTATCTGGGGCCTGCTCACTGATTACACAGGTCAACAAAAAAAAAATTTTTTTTCGTTGCCAAGGAAATTCGTACGAATTTAGGGTATTTTGGGGTTGCTGAATTCCAAAATGAAAGTAGTTTTTCCGATTTGGCTCTAGTTCTTGAGATAATGAATACCCTCAATTAATAGGAAACGTAACCATAACGCGTGCATATGGGAAACTACCGGAACATTCTAGATGGTGAGACCGAATAAAATGCCATTATGTATTTCATGTGTTTACTTTTGTATGATTTGAGACAATTTCAATGCGATTTGTAAGTAGGCTCCGCCTGAACATAATTTTTTTTGCATTTTTACGTGTTTCAATGGGGTACCAATTATCTCATAAATTAGAGCCAAATTAGCAAAACCGATGTCATATTCGGAATCAGCACCACAAAGTTACCCCAAAATCACTCGAATATGATTGGCAATAAAATGAGTGTTGACCAGTGTTATTATTATTATTATTATTATTATTTCTTGGCATCAAGTTAGACGATAAATTACAGTTCAAATGCCACATACAAATAAAAAATATTTAGATTTCTCTGCATAATATTCAAACTCAAAAACTCTATTCTCTAAAATGTTCTCCTTACACTGCGTTATGCTGGAATTACAGCATCACGTAGTACAGAGAACTATATACAGTGGTGTAGTGCTAAATAAAGAAGTGGGGGAACGCATTTTGAAAGTGTTACTCAGATGCGGGGGGGGACAATGGCGAGCGCGGCGAGCCCATACAGCTGGGAGTCCGGGGGCACTGTAAGCCCCCCGGGAAATCTTTTGAAATCTGACCAATTTCAGGGATATTTTGAGGTCATATGCGCTGGATATTAGGATATATTCCAAGGTTGAAGATGCAGTATTTCCAGTGTCATTAGATATACGACATCCAGTACGATCAATAAAAATAGCTAACAACTGGAATGATTAACTAAAAAAAAGTTAACAACTGGTACGCCGTGGTGACTGGTTCTCATCTTTATAGGCTAGCATTGCCTCAGTCGAAGCTAAAAGAAATGAAGCAGTTAATGATTCTTTCTCATATTTCTTCTAGGGGTGGGAATTAAAATTTCATGACGTTAGAGATTTGTAAGTTCAGATTTATTTGAAATAGTGAGGGAACGCCGTTCCGTCTACCAAAAAAAGTAAGGGAACGCCGTTCCCACAGCACTACACCACTGACTATATAAGATATCTGCTAGAAGCAATCCATAAAAAATGTTTACGAACTCTCTCAAACAATAACAACAACCAACCTCATACCTTTCCAATGTTCAGAGATTAAATATCCTAAAATTAAATGACTTATATAAACTAACTATCAGTATGAGTATGTACAGAGGCGCTAATAATAAAAACTATAAACTATTCTTTGCCCATTCACAGGGCGATTACCCCGCATCAGACCAATCATAATCATAATGCAGGGATTCCCAATGATTTCATACACAAACTAAATTATCAATGCGACGTGCAGGAAATGCTCTCTCCTACAAAAGAGCAGATATATGGAACGCTATCTATACCTATAAATGTTAGACAAGCATAATCATTAATTTCGCTTCGCAAATCACGAAAGTAACATTTTAGTAACTCCTATCAATGTATAACATCCCAGTTGCCTATATATATATATATATATATATATATATATATATGTATATATATATATATGTGTGTGTGTGTGTTGCGACTTGTAAATGTTACTAAATAAAAATCGCAGTCCCTTTTTCAAAAAGGGACTGCTTAACCCACTTAAATCAGGTGCAATAACAAGTTATATATAACATAAATTCTGCTCGATTAGAAAACGGACGATAGATAATAGAACAACCTCAAGATAATGTGAAATAGTTTTAGAAATGTTGCAAAATACACGCGGCGATAGGTTCGCACAGGTTTTATCACGATACAGAATGATACAGAAGGAAAAGTAGGAAAAGTAGGAAAAGTTAGGAAAAGTAGTGAAGGTTGGAAAATGGGTTCCGCATGATTTGTCACAAGCCAATCTTCAACATCGAATCGATATTTGCACATCATTGCATTCTCGGCAACTGCAGGCACCGTTTTTGAATCGGATCGTCACTTGGGATGAAAATGGGTCCTCTATAACAATATTAAGCGTCGACATCAGTGGCTTAGCCGTGAAACAAAGCCTGAACCTCAGCCAAGGAATGGACCCCATCCAAAGAAAATTTTGCTTTGCGTTTGGTGGATATGCGAGGAATTATTAATTTTGAGCTTCTGCCAGATAACCAAACAATCACGGCTGAAGTCTACTGCCAACAACTCCAACGATTGAAGATGGCATTACGAGAAAAACGTCCCGCATTAATTAACCGCAGAGGCGTTCTATTCCACCAGGATAACGCGCGCCCTCACACTGCTCGAATCACCACTGCCCAATTGGAGGCATTTGGTTGAGAAAAAATGCTTCATCCACCTTATTCTCCGGACATCGCACCTTCAGACTACCATTTATTCAGAAGTCTGCAACATCACCTAGATGGACAAAAGTTGCAATCCAGGGAAGCTATCGAAAACGAAGTGATCGCTTTTTTAACTCGAAAACCAAGGGATTTCTTCGAACGTGACATAAAAAAAAACTTTTCTACAGGTGGGAGGAGGTTATAGAAAAAGAAGGGAATTATATTGATGATTAATTTGTCATTATGTAATTTAATTTTTGTTGTAAATAAACTAAAAATTCGAGCAAATTTGTCCTTATAAATCATTTAATTTTTGTTCTGAATGAACTAAAAAATCGAACAGAATATATGTTACAACCTTATAAATTATATTTTCATCATCTATTGATTACGGTGTTGTTTACCACTCCTTTTCTTCTCTTATTTCTAAGATTACCTCAATTTTCATCTGTAACGACAGAAATGAATTAAAAACAACTTTATTTTCCATTATTTCTATTTATTTTTTAAAATTTTCTGTTGTAAAAATTGAAATGAATCTCGAAGATTTTGGCCTGAAAAAGCTGTCATACTTCCCAACGTCATATTCAGATAAGAATGCTAAAATACAAAATTAAAAACGTTAATACCAACATTGCGTAAAACCTACATGGATAGAATGTATACCTTATGTAATATATTCTTTCTGAATAAAGATTATTTGTATTATACTCGCATACGACTTTTGTGAACAAAAAAAAACTTGAATTTAATAGTTTCTTTAGACCAGTGATGCACAAACCCTGGCCCGCGGGCCAAATGTGGCCCCCACGGGTCTTTTCAGTGGCCCCACGGGTCTTTTCAATTCACTGAAAAAGTGAAAAATCTGAAATATTACCCCTGGTTATAAAAATGCATATTTATAAAAAATAGAATATCTATATATCTGGCCCCTACATATAAAACAGATGGTTGGTTTGGCCCTCACATCAAAAAAGTTTGTGCACCACTGCTTTAGACGACTTATCGTCGGTGAAATTTCTTACGAAGTTCAAACAAGATGACATCTTTCTAATTTACTTTATTTCACCTCTGATAATTTTTCGTCGTATTTCCATTAAAAGGATTTTTATTGTTTAAAATGACAAAATTATTATCATAAAACTTTAATTGGAAAAGAGAAATAACGTCTAATATATATATTTATATATATAAAATAAATATATATGTACACATATGAGCTTATGGACATTCCAAAGTCTATGAATATAATATTCGTCGAAATATATATATATATATATATATATATATATATATATATATATATATATACAGGGGTTAGACAAAATAATATGAACACCCGCCGATTTCACCGGTTATCTTTACGGACTGCTCAGACACAAAGTAAACGGTCAAATGACTGGCAAACCTATTTAAATGCGTAACAGAGAGTGTATACGTCATGTTATAACCCTCACGTTGTTTTTACAGATCTGAGTGAATTATGAATTAGCAGTTATGAAAGACCTGTCAGACTTCCAAAGAGGGCAAATTGTCGGAGCGCGGATGGTTGGTGCATCGGTGACGAAAACCGCTCAGATGTTCAATGTATCCAGAGGAACTGTCTCTATGGTCATGTCTGCATACCAAAACCATGGAAAGACAAGCACCGACAAATGCAATAGTGGACGCAAGAAGAAGCTGTGTGATCGAGACCGCCGGGTGCTAAAGCGCATTGTGACAAAGAACCATAAGACCACAGCTCCAAAAGTGACTGCAGAGCTTAACCAGCATCTTGCAAGCCCGGTATCGACCAGAACTGTACGTCGCGATCTCCATGGAGCTGGATACCATGGGAGGGCTGCAATTGCCAAACCCTTCCTTTCGCACATCAACATTGAGCGGCGCAGAAAATGGTGTAATGACCATAAGAATTGGTCAATGGACCGGTGGAAGAATGTAGTCTACTCCGACGAATCCTCCTTTACGCTATTTCCATGTTCCGGTCGAGTTTACGTCTGGAGACAGCCTAAAGATGCTTATGACCCCGACCGCCTGACCCCAACCGTTAAGCATGGAGGCGGATCTGTGATGGTTTGGGCAGCAATATCGTGGAATACTCTTGGCCCAGCTGTAGTACTGCATGGTAGGGTTAACGCCCAGGTCTATCTGTCAATATTGGCTGACCAGGTCCATCCCATGGTCCAAACGCTGTTTCCCAATGGCGGCGCCGTCTTCCAGGATGATAATGCACCAATCCACACCGCTGAGGTCGTTAAAAACTGGTTTGAAGAACATGTTAGTGAAGTAGAACGCTTGGATTGGCCTCCACAATCCCCGGATCTTAACATTATCGAGCATCTGTGGTGTCAGTTGGAGCAGCAGGTCAGAAGCCGATTCCCACCGCCGGCGTCTTTGGAGGAACTGGAGCAGGGTTTGCTCGAAGAATGGTTCGGGATTCCTCTAGCCACTGTCCAAAAGCTGTATGAATCAATTCCCCGACGCATTGCAGCTGTTATTGCCGCTAAAGGAGGACCAACTCCATATTAAGAATAAAAACCGCCATTTATCAAGGTGTTCATATTTTTTTGTCTAACCCCTGTATATATAATATATATATATATATATATATAAGTTATATATATATATATATGTTATATATATATATATATATATATTATATATATATATATATTATATATATATATATTATATATATATATATATTAAAAGGAGTCACATAAAAGTCACGTGATAATTACATTAAAGTAGAGGGATTTGTTTAAATTTCATATTTCATCAATGTTAAATGAATGTACAATTTTAATGCAATTTTAGCCTTCTCTCTTTCGGACATTCCAAGTTTAACATATGTAAATTTGAGTGACAAATTATAATTTAACATAAATATTAATAGACTTTTGATACACCTTTATAAAGATTTACTATACAATAAATACATTTAGTATTCAAGAAACAATAATTGTAAAATAATAAATTATAAAATATATAATTTTTAGCATTTTATAATTTTTTTTTTTTAACCTTACAGGTCTCACTGATGAAGTCTTAAGTTTCAGAAATGATGGTATGGAAAATGTGTTTTTGGCAATTTTACCGAGACCCACAGCTGTATTTCACAAGGTATGATACCCTTAATTGTAATTCCCATTTCATTCCATGCCCAACAGTGAGAAATCCTCAAGTGAGAATCTTCTCCCGACCTCCTATAAAGGAGACAATTTTCAAATAAATCTATCACCATTTAAGGACATTCTCATTCTTATCCACGGCTTTCCCACTTTGATCCAGGTTAGGTTAGGCCAATGTTAGGTTAGGTTAAATTCAGTGAGGCTGGGAACTATTAGCCTTCTCACTTGACACCTTTATCGCAAATGCGAATAGGGGGACCAACTGTCTTTCTCAAAAGAAGAAGAAACTCTTCTTTTCTCAAATTTGGGTTTCTCACTTTGTCCTTTCTCGCTTGTGGACCGGAATGGGAATGACATCGAATGAGAAGTATTTTGACAACGTCATATCTGTCTTGTAAACAAACGAATGTATAAGATTTCTACAGTGGTTAAGTTTTAATGAAACTAAATTATTTTCTCAGTGTGAAACGACCTGAATGAAATGCTCAAAAGAATGAATTTCGTTTGTGGAAAAATTTTTGCTTCAAACAAATGAGGAACTAATTTTCTATACAAATTTTCTATGCAATTTCTTTTCTTGAACTTGCATCCAATGTCGTTATGATTTGTTCTATAAATTTTGCCACTCTTATATATACAGGGTGTCCCATAAGTCCGGTCTCATAGGAAAATTTATTATAAATGAAATTTACGAAATTAATACATTAGAACTAAAACAAATGTTCACATTGAAGTTTTGTTTGGGGACTTTTTTTTTTTGTTGCAGATAGAATATTCAGTCTTTTCCTCACGAGTGTAACTCGCTTCCATAATAGCCATTGCCCGTTTATTCCTCTCTACAACAACAAAAAAAAGGTCCCAAAACAAGACATCAATTTGACTATTTGTTTTAGTTATAATGTATTACTTTTGTAAATTTAATTTAAAATAAATTTTCCTATGAGACAGGATTTATGGGATACCCTGTATATATATATATATATATATATATATATACTCTTTTCTTAAAATTACTTGCGTCGTCTCATTAGGCTCTAAAACCCCTCAAATATTCAAATTCGTGAAATAAATTCATAGTATCTTATATCTTCTGAAGGAATAATTTACTGATAATTACAGAACATCCTTATCTTTCTTATCTTTTAAATGCTCTGCACTGTTCATCCAACATATTTAAATTAGTCAAACTCTGCATGGATGTTTATAAACCATACCAAGAAACATTACAAAAAAAAAAATATATATTTTATACATTTGTGTTAAAAACAATTTATAATTTACACGGAATTTGTTATTTTACTCCTTAACTTTGTTATATATATATACATATATGGGCTACGTCGTGGCCAATGTCGTAACACCGCTTCCCGGAGATCAGCGAAGTTAAACAACATTGGGTCTGGGTAGTAGTTGGATGGGAGACCAGATTATGTAGCGACCCGTGGTTCGGATCCCACGTAAAGCTGTAGGTCCCCTCCGTCATATGACCTTAGATGTTGCGAAGGAGGTTAAACAATCCCAATAAAAAAAAAAATATATTAATATATATATATTTTATGGGTAATCACAAATAGTAGTTTAAACATAGTCTTTTGATTTTAAAATTTTAAAATTTTTATTGCATATATATATATATATAATATATATATATATATATATATATATATATATTGCATAAGAAACTATTCTCTTCAATATACAGGGTGATTCAAAAGTCAGGTTACATAGGGCTTTTCTGTTTCTTTGCAGGTAAATGAGTTATGAGATGTTATCGAAGGAGGACCGCATTGATGTGATATTCCTAGCTGGCTGCACGAGTGCATTGCCGTTAACGGTGGCCATATCGAACATGTGATGTGACTATTCCCCTGTATCATTACATAATACAGTATTTCCCTATGTAACCTGACTTTTGAATCACCCTGTATATGTTTTAACTTTAAATTGTTTAAGATAAGTACAAGCTGTTTGTTTACAAATTCAAGAGTAAATTTTGTTAACGTAATTTGTGCTCAATAATCTCACTTCAATATGGCGTTGGTTACCTTACGATTGGACCTAAATATTTAGCAATTTTTGTAAATTTATAATTTCTCTCAATGCAAATATGTTATTGTCTTCATTTGCTTTATGGACAATATTTATTTTTTAACAAATAATTCATTCAGTATATATATACGTATATATATATATATATATATATATATATATATATATATATATACGTACATGTGTACATATTTGACGTACAGGAACACACATTTATTTATGGGCGTTTTTGTAAGTTAAAAACTAAAGTAGATATAATACATATGTACAATGAAAGAGGCCTCATATTCATTTATTATATTTCATTTAAATAAAAGAAAATTATTTATAAAATATATTTCTAAATAGGCACCAAAATCACTTTTCATTTTTAAAGTGTTTTCCTACAAAAACTTATTTGGGTTAATTTCTTTTGGCACACGAGGTAAAAAGCAGTAATTAACACTATTTAGAAAAATCCAGGATTCGTATGTTCTATTATGCACCGGCGACAAAACTTTTTAACTGTCCTGTAGCCTTCAACTGTCATTTGACAGTCTTGTATATTCAGTTGCTGAAGTCCTCGGCAGTAGTAAGCGATATACTGAATGCCAAGATCGGTTATCATATCACAAGACTTCACGGACAATTTTTTCAAGTTGGGACAGTTCTTTGATATGAGTTTCATGCCATTGTCCGTAACATCGCACTTGCCTATGTCGAGAGCCCTTAGGCGAGGGCAGGATCTAGCCACTACTTCCATGGAATCGTCACTGACCGCCTCACACCCTCTTACGTTGAGGTATCTCAGTTTGTAACAATGCCTCGCTATTTGTTTTATTCCTGCGTCACTTATTTGACCGCATTTGGCAACGCTCAAATAGCGAAGATTAGGTCCTAGTTTTGCTAATTCATACATGCCAAAATCAGTAATCTGAACGCAGTCAGACACGCTCACTTCTCGCAACATAAGACAGTAACTCGCTACGTGTTTTATACCAACATCTGAAAATTGAAGAAACAAAATTTCATTAGATACTCTTCACTGCTATGCTTCGTCATTAATTTTCAAGTACCACAAAATGTTTTGCAATAATAAATATTAATAAATATTATTTTAATCTTGAATTAACTCTCTATAGTTGTACATTTATGAAGAATCCGAAATGCTAGAGCGATACAAACAATTATGTTTGCACAGTCCAGCCAAATTAGGTGAAATACCTAAATTTGTTTGAAACCTTTCACATACGATATATGCAGTGTAGGCCTATATGAAGATATTTAAAAATTTTCTTTGGCTTTGCTTAAGTCCTTTCCACGAGCAATGACAAACCTGTGATATTAATGCATCTTCTGAGATAAAGGTGAAGAAGTTGAGGGCAGTTCTTAACGATGACTTTTAGACCCTGATCTTGAAGGCCGTAACAGTCAGTCATATCGAGGTATTGTAAGTAAAGTTGTCTGGAATGCATTGGATCTGGCTCCACGACCCCTTGAGGCGTGACATGGATGCAAGTTATATTATGGCAACCTGCAAAAGTATTTGACGACTATATTAAACGTTCATAATACATTTACGAGTACTTTATTAATTAACATTAAAAGCATTCATGTTACGAGCACATAACAAACAGAATTGAATATGAAAGCTCATCCTTTGGATGTCTGTTCTAGTAGTATACATCCATCGTAATACATGGAAACTATTGAATACCTCCCCGTAGCTGGTTATGAACAATGTTTTAAGATATAATTAAGATTCTAAGCGTCTTAATTTATATAGGATGGCCTTTTTCTTTCCGCCCAGTGTAGTAAGCATTCATGTCATGAGTACATAACAAACAGAATTGAATATGAAAGCTCATCCTTTGGGTGTCTGTTCTAGTAGTATACATGCATCATAATACATGGAAACTATTGAATACTTTCCAGTAGCTGGTTATGAACAATGTTTTAAGATATAATTAAGATTCTAATTATATAGGATGGCCTTTTTCTTTCCGCTCAGTGTAGTAGCAGTAGTATGTACAAATCTTAGAAATAAAATGAAATCATTATTTCTTTTTCTGTAACAAGTAAAGGAGAAGCCCAAAATTTATTTTATAACTATTCCTAAAAAAACGAATTTAATGTCTGAGAAAAATAAATAAATTTTACCTGTTACATCAAGATGTTCTAAATTGGCACATTGCGTCACGAGTTCAAATATTCCGACATTTGTGACATTGGTGCATCCTTTAATTTCCAGCTGACGCAACTCAGGACACCTTCTCCCAATTAGAGACAAACCTCTGTCCGTAAGACGAGAACACCCATTCAAAACAACCTGTTTTAGAGAAAAGTTTATGTTTAGAGTTGGCTCAGTAAATACTGTCTGAACGTCAGTACAGTGGCGGAAGAAAGTTCGCCTCGAAATACAAAAGATTCTCCTCAAAAAGCATGAAAAATTACTAATTAGGAATATTCTGTTTTCTTTGAATATTTATTCCTTTTGGTGACCGTAATAAAATTTGTGTGTTTTGTGTTTATAGTCAAACTTTTTTCCGAAGTCGCGGAAGAAAATTTACAAACAGTTTTATGTTCATAATTTATTAAATGACAACTGTTTGATATCAATTACTTCATAAGGGACCGTTCAAAAATTACGTAATGCTAGTTTTGCTAAAACTTGATATCGCCCACCCCTTTATATAAACGTTCCGTAACGCTAGACCAGACACCCCCTATTAGGGGTTACGTAACATCTTAGTGGGTGTCTGGTCTAGCGTTGCGGAACGTTACAAGCGGGTGGGGGGTGTCAAGTTTTAGCAAAAATAGCGTTACGTAATTTTTGAAAGGCCCCTAATACATAGATGGGTAGATATTTAAGTCTGTAAGTAAATTAACTGTCTGTTTACATACATAGTGAAAGTGTTTACAGACAAAAATAATAAATAAATAAATTCTATAAATACAATCGAATGCAAATAAATTATAATTACTTCTAATTAAAGTTTGCTATTATGACGTCACAGACGTAATGTTGATTTTTTTTGGGTTAATTTTTGTTCACTGTTTTAATTTACTGTATTATTATCATGTTATTAATGACGTATTTAAAATAATGAACTAATGTGTCTAATAATACAAACCATAATAAGAAAATTTACTACTACTACTACTACTTTATTTGCTTCAATGAGAGCCACAATTTGGCTGAAAGCTGATGGGAGTAACTCTCTGGACAGAAATACAATGTCTAAAACCGGCCTTACGACATCTGATCGACTCGCCATTCTATCAACAAGTTATTATTAGGTTAGATTAAGTTCGATTAGGTTAGGTTAAGATAAGATAGGTTAGGTTCTAGGTTAGGTTAGGTTAAGTTAGTTTTTAGAGTGTCCATGTATTGGTCTTGTCGACGAAATTGGTCCGTCCAAACCACTTTTGGATGCGTAACAAACCTGCCCCAAAAAAACTATTCTTTAAAGACTTCGATGGAACTGCAGTTTAATTTTATTCTATTTGTTTACTAATTCTGACCATTCTCTCATAAGAATATTTTTATAAAGTTATCAAACTATACAGTCACTCTAGAGTCACTGTACTGTGGTTTTAGTTACTCTAGAGTCACTGTACTGTGGTTTTAGTTATTCAAATTCGCAGGCAGAAAGCGGCCCCAGAGAAGTAGTGTTAAGAAAATTCTAACAAGATTTTTATCAATGAAATTTTGTTAAGTCAGATAAACGGTAGGCAGTCCATTTTGACGAATTGAATTAGGTCAATCACTTATATAGGTTAGGTTAGGTTTAGTCATATCTGGTTAGATGAGGTAAGTTTAGGTTAAGTTGGAAAAGTGTTGGTTGTCTACCAATTATCGGAGCAGGTACCAAAGAGAGAAAAATTTTACCCATTCTTTCTGCTTTGACTAAATATAAATGTTCAGCCGCTTTAGTCTTTCAAGATAATTCTTGTAAATACTGAAGGTCCAAGTTCATCTTTCCAAGACAATTCTTATAAATACTGATGATAATAACTTCACCGTATTCACTTGCGTGACTTTATGAACACCCTGTACTTGCGAAAAATAGGCTTTTTCTAACTTTAAAACGTTCTGAGAAAGAAAAGGTTCTTAACACTGACCACAAGTAAAGTGTCCCGTTTGGTATCGTGTTTTGGTATATACGACCGAAAAGAGAGCCACTTAGTTCCCGGTTAGAGCCCATACGGTCCCCAATTTGGACCCTAATTCTAAGAAGAAATTTCCTAACCTATTTTGACACGTAATACGGAACAAAACGGTTTAAATTTTTCATATTATACGAAACTTTACTATTTACAGTGTGTCACTAAAAAAATTATCTAAAATTGAATATTGGGTCTTTCATTCTTCGCTGTGACGCATAGACTTTTAACTGGAAATAAGTACCATATATTCCGTAACTACTCATAACGGTGATTAACGTACGATTTGTCGCGATAATTAAAAACTTAAAGAAAAATAGACGTCTATTGAAGGACAGGAACATAAAAAAAACATCAAATTCAAGAGAGGAAGAGAGATATGGCCATGCACATTATCAGCAAACCCTGCAGTGTATATATATATATATATACACCTTTCAAATGTTCCGTGCGATGATTCCTCACTTCACGAAGGTTAAGCTTGTCGCCCCTCCTCATATATATATATATATATATATATATATATATATATATATATATATATATATATATTTTAAATTTAAACAGTATGAGGATGTCATTAGACGAAAGCGCTTGAGCACCACTTTGTGTTTCTTTTCCCTTCGTGGTTTTATTCATCATATATATAATATATATATATATAATATATATATATATATATATATATATATTTTCAAATCATTATTATTATTATTATTATTATTACATTTTAAATTATTTATATATATATATATATATATATATATATATATATATATATATATATATATCTATATATGTATATATACACAAACAAATAATTTAAAATTTAATGAATTTTTTTTAATGAATAAATTTAAGAGTTAATATAAGTATGAATAATGTGTTTACAGTAAGTCAGACTGAAGGCATTTTCAATTATAAAATTGGTAATTGTTTACGAATATATATATAAATTATTGGATCAGATTTAAGAAGATTTGAAAGCTTTATTACCACCAATATCTCTTCCACGATTTAATATAAGATAAAAAAAAGGAGGGTTTAAATTTTAATAACTTATGATAATAAGAGATTCCAACATACTGTATATGTATATATACATATATATATATATATAACGTAAAGAACGACTCTTTGTATAGGAGAATATTCCGCGCAAGATGAGAGCGAAAGAACGAAACAAATGAAAAAATGAGGTAATGGTTAGCATATCTGACCGGCAATCGGAAAATCCCGAGTTCGATTCCCGGGTGGTTACCTCATTTTTTCATTTGTTTCGTTCTTTCGCTCTCATCTTGCGTGGAATATTCTCCTATACAAAGCGTCGTTCTTTACGTTAATTATACTGCGTGTTTGCAGTTATAATGTATATATATATATATATATATATATATATATATATATATATATATGAAAATTATTTCACGAAAGTAACACGTGAAAAATATTTATGATGAATAAAACACGAAGGAAAGGAAACACAAAAAGGTGCTCAAGCCCTTTCGTCCTCAGTGTTCCTGAGGATGTCATTAGACGAAAGCGCTTGAGCACCTTTTTGTGTTTCCTTTCCTTCGTGGTTTTATTCATCATATATATATATATATATATATATATATTTTATATATTTTATATTTGTTTATTTATTTATCAAAATTAAGTGTTGCCATATCGTTAGTGATAAAAATTTGTCATTTACGTCATTAATTGATAATAAATAATTGTGACAAAAGATAAATTTCTCATTTAAGCGATTAAAAAACACATTATTAATGGGTAAATTAGAAAATTTTAATTGAGGCACGAAAAAATTAGGTTAATTGGTATATACAACATACCTTTCTTACATATAATAATAATAATAATATAAATAATAATAGTACTTTGGAAATTTGAAAACCTTAAAGCATATATATATATATATATATATATATATATATATATATATATATATATATATATATATTAGAGGCGGGGCCACCAGCTTGATCTCTGTGTGAAGAGAGACCAACGCACGAAACAACATAAGGTTCATAAGGTGTATATATATATATGATACACACAGACCGTGCGTGGAAAAAGGAACTCTTCTGGGAAAATTAAGTCCACTATAGTCCGAATAAGTAATGGTAAATGACAAACACTATAGTTTTTTCTTTTTCATGATGTTAGCCCGACGTGGGCAAAGGGTCACTCGCAAAGAGACCCCAAAAATATAATTTCCGTCACCAGCTATCGGCAAAGCAGATAGGATCCAGCTTTGGGACAGGATAACATCATGAAAAAGAAAAAACTATAGTGTTTGTCATTTACCATTACTTATTCGGACTATAGTGGATTTAAATTTCCTAGAAGAGTTCCTTGTTCCATGCACGGTCTGTGTGTGTCATAAAAAACTTCAGGGAACCATTCTGAGTGGAAATTCCCTCGTCATTCCCTGACAAGGTGTACTTCTAAATACACGAAGGGCCTTGGAATCATTTTTCTTTTTCTTTGTGGGTTTGCATTATATATATATATATATATATATATATATATATATACAGGGTGTTCGAGAATTATCTGTACAAGTTTTGGCTGTTATTAAAAGTCAACCATGAAGTGTAGAAATTCCAGTGTTGTCCCATTTTACAGAGAATCTCATTAAGTTTTTTCTGATACCAAGTTTTGACAAGTTTTTTAGAAATTCCAGTGTGTCCGAAAATTATCTGTACAATTTCATCTTTTAATAAAATTCTTGATAACACACGTAAAATTCTTAAACAAGATTATTTAGAATCTGTATTTTCAAAAGTGTCTTTTATTAAAGTAACGTTGTTACAAACATTCGATATGTGCACCATCAGTGATTCGCAAAACATCCAATCGATAATCCAAATGTTGCAATGTACGCTGCAGCATATCCACATCAATTCGCTCAATAGCAGCTGTGATTCTTGCTTTTAAATCATCAATGTCTGTCACCCGCGTACAAAAAAGAAAAAACTTGTCAAAACTTGTTATCAGAAAAAACGTAATGAGTTTCTCTGTAAAATGGGACAACACTGGAATTTCTACACTTCATGGTTGACTTTTAATAACAGCCAAAAATTGTACAGATAATTCTCGGACACCCGGTATATATATATATATATACACACACGAGGGTAATTCAATAAGTATCCGCACTTTTTATTTTCACATCTGATAGATTATAAACACATCACTTTTCGACATAGTCTCCCTGTTTCTCAATACATTTAGTCCAGCGATCTACAAACTTCCTAATGCCATCACAAAAGAATGTTTTTGGCTGTGTGCATAGCCAGTCATGCACCGCCTCCTTCAGGTCATCATCGCCTTGGAATCGCTGCCCTCTCAAAGCGTCTTTTAGTGGTCCAAATAGGTAAAAATCCGAAGGTGCCAGGTCTGGACTGTAGGCTGGATGGTCGAGAACTTCAAATTTAAGTTCTCGAAGGCATTTTCTAGTCTGTGCAACGGTATGAGGGCGCGCATTGTCGTGTAACAGAAGAATACCTTCCGACAATCTCCCTCTCCGTTTTGTGCGAATTGCTTGCATTAACTCATTCCGAGTTATGTTATGCTAACACTGTTTTGGGATACACGAGGCCCTATCCTTGAACCTTATCTAGAGCGTGGAACTACAGTAACAAGTGCATCATATTCTGACATGCTTCGGAATGAGTTAAAGCAAGCAATTCGCACAAAACGGAGAGGGAGATTGTCGGAAGGTGTTATTCTGTTACACGACAATGCGCGCCCTCATACAGACTAGACTAGACTAGAAAATGCCTTCAAGAACTTAAATTTGAAGTTCTAGACTATCCAGCCTACAGTCCAGACCTGGCACCTTCGGATTTTTACCTGTTTGGATCATTAAAAGACGCTTTGAGAGGTCAGCGATTCCAAGGCGATGATGACCTGAAGGAGGCGGTGCATGACTGGCTACGCACACAGCCAAAAACATTCTTTTGTGATGGCATTAGGAAGCTTGTAGATCGCTGGACTAAGTGTATTGAGAAGCAGGGAGACTATGTTGAGAAGTAATGTGTTTATAATCTATCAGATGTGAAAATAAAATTGTGAAAATAAAATGGGCGGATACTTATTGAATTACCCTCGTATATATATATATATATATATATATATATATATATATATAT
Organism: Bathynomus jamesi; assembly: GCA_023014485.1. Lineage (NCBI taxonomy): Eukaryota > Metazoa > Arthropoda > Malacostraca > Isopoda > Cirolanidae > Bathynomus > Bathynomus jamesi. Next base: position 161,768 of record JAJOZX010008325.1, read on the forward strand.
ATATATATATATATATAGAGAGAGAGAGAGAGAGAGAGAGAGAGAGAGAGAGAGAGAGAGAGAGAGAGAGAGAGAGAGAGAGAGTTGACGGGTTGACGTTGGTCCCGACGTTGAAATAAGTTATATACCAAATATCAACATCGACCCAACGGAATAACGCTATCTGGGATATAAGTTATATATGCTGTATATATGGTGACCCAGGCTAATATCATGTTGTACCTTATGGGGCAGGGCTTTTATGACATCGTGTGTATATATATATATATATATATATATATATATATATATATATATATATACACACACACACACATGTGTGTGTGTGTGTCCAGCTGACAGGCCGATGTTGGCCCCAACGTTTGTGTCAAATATATCCTGGAAAATTAGTAGTGATGGGACGATTAATCGGAATCGGAATCGAGAATCGGAAGAATCGAGCATTTTTCAGGAATCGGAATCGGAATCGGAATCGAGAGAATTGTACTATGATTTCCGATTCTTAAAACGATTCTTTAACTTTTAATTGAACCAGTTTTGCAATGTAAACTTTAAAATTTAAATGAAAGAGGATAACAAATTTTATTTTTATTGTATTGTAGCTATACATTAAAACATGTATATCCATGATGTGTAATCAAGAAGATTAAAATGAATTGTTACAACTTACAGTTGATTTTTATTTTTAAACCAATCTATTATAATTTATAATTTATATTACTATACTCATAATGTAAATAGTTAATCTTACCAGAGTAAAATATGACAATTTCCAGAAAAACAAGTATAGAATTATATTTAAAAATATTGAGAATCGGAATCGGAATCGAGAATCGTATCAGAATCGAGACTTTTTAGTGGTATCGGAATCGGAATCGGAATCGTTAAAAATTTTGGTATCGTCCCATCACTAAAAATTAGTGAATGCCCGGTTAGATTAATTGAATGCCCGGTTAGGTCAACTGTACGCCCTTGACGATTGGTTTAAGTCGTAATATTTTCGTTAAAACTAACTAAAATATCACGACTTAACCTTACATGAAATCCCTAGTTACACAGATTCCCATATATATATATATATATATATATATATATATCGAGTGATAAATAGATAGATAGATAGATAGATATAGAAAGATGGATAGACAGATAAGTAAATAAAGAGAGAGATATTGAGTATTGGGTATATATAAAAATTAATGTATGACCTTTTGAACGTGGTCGCATCTTCCATTCCCTCTGGCGATCAGTCGGAGGATCTGTTTGATGGCCCTGTCCACGTGGAGCGTTTCCCCTGTCAGCGTCAGACCCTCCCAGAGGGAAGGGTGCCAGGCGAGGGCGTGCCACTTCCGGCAGATGCGGGCGGCCTGGCAGACGGCGTGTGAGGGCAAGAAGGAGAAGACCTTGAGGAGAAGGGCGTCGGAGAGGCGGTCGAAGGGCGACGTCCGCGAGAGGCGCTTTCCCTTGTAGGCCACCAGGAGCTGCTCCGTGGACTCGAGGGGCGCTGTGGGCGTCGTGGGCGTCTGAGGGGTCGGGGGAATTTGAGGAAGCTGTGGGCGGGGTGAGGACCGAGGGCAGGATGAAAGCGTGGAGATGTCTATGCCAGGAAAGGGCGAGGCGCGCACCTCCTGCCAGGGAGAGGGCGTCGCTGTTAGGTCCCGCGTGGGTGTGGGCGTCTGGCGGGAACCAGGGTGTGGTATCCCAGGTCGTGGCCCGGGCTCACCCTCCCCAGCGTTCCCCCGCCTCCCCCGAATGGCGAATGGCGACCTATTTTGACGGGGGAGGACCGCACTTCCATCGCATTGAGAGGAAGAAGCCCGAAAGGGGGCGGAGGAGGAAGGTCGTCTCCCACTGGGGACGAGGAGTCCCCGGGGCGCTCAGTATCTCCCTCGGTGCAGCTCTCGCCCAAGTCTGAAAAATAAATCATCGTTCTTTCGTCATGGAATGCTTTAAATAATCGTAAATTACTTAATTTATACGGGGTGCTCCAAAAAGGGATTCTCCAGTGAATTACAACCTTAAGTACATTCATTACAGTAACTTTTAGCGAGATAAATCATTCTGTAATAATGAAACAGTAAAAATGGAAAAGGTAAAGACAATAAAATGGGAAACTACGCCCTAGTGGGACTCGAACCCTGTTTACGCGGTTTCGGAGTCAGCGTTCCTATATTGATTATGCTATGCAAAACCTCTTTCTATATTATAAAAGTGTGGTTATCGCATTTCAAATATATTTACAAGAAACAGGGTAATCAAAAGTGGCAAAAGAGTTAAATCCAATTGTTAAAAGCATTCTCCTCTCTCGCCTTCAAACACATCTATCTGGACACGCTGGTTTACGGCGGGAAACACGCGCTGCAGTTCTTGCAGGCTGTAGGGTGTTATACGAGAAATTTCTATTTTTAATTTCGTCTAGAGTGCTTCCATTGTCCACATATATGTTCGGTGTTTTGTTTTCGTGTGTGCGCCTCACAGATATAAAACCCAGGAACGTTATTGCATACAAAATTTGGACAGAAATTAAGGATAATTCACTGCATAGTTTGTTTCTAATACCCTGTACTAGTTTTACGTACATTATACACACACACACACACACAGACACAGTATATATATATATATATATATATATATATAATAAAAAAATGGACGCTTTATTTTGTTTAATTATAATGTTACAAAGTATTTAACACCTAAATTGCTAAGACACATTTTCATTACACTGAAATTTTGTTTTTACGTAGTTTACCCTAAACTACCATCGAATTTACAGTGCAAGATGGTGTATCCTACAACTCAATGTGTATTTACTGTGAAGCATTGCGTTGTTTTCGGACAAAGAGTGTTGTGAAGTGCAAAAATGGGTTTTAAATCAGAATGTGGAGTCATGGAAACACCCGGTGAGAGTTGCAATAGACAGAATAGTGAAGAAATTTGAAGATACTGGAGATGTGAAAGACAATTTGATAACTTGAAAAGTCGTGCTAGTTGAAAAAAACTAGAATACGCCATCTTGTACTGTAGAATCGACGATAACCTAACCTGAACTACACGAAAAAGTAAAGAAAGTTTCATGAAAATAATAATAATTTGTCTTAGAGAGAGAGAGGGAGAGAGAGAGAGAGAGAGAGAGGAGAGAGAGAGAGAGCATCGTATACATTCTTTTGCGTATTCTGCTTATTCGTCTTTTTCTTTTATAAAATGTATAAACATAAAAACAAAAAACAAAAATTTGAAAGCTAAAACAAAAGACAAAACAAATAATTTTACATTTTTAACAGATGAATGAACAACAGATATAATAATTTGTGTGAATGAAAGATACATTCATAAATACAGCGGCGTTCATAAGTATTCGTACAGGGAAATATTTCGGTTATATTCGTCCTTATCTTTTGTATCATGCATAAGATAGTTCTGAAAAGTTAGCGGTTCGTTTGGGAAAATTTAGCATATATACAAAAACAAATAGCTGGATCACCTGAAGATCAGGGCCCCCAGCGTTCGTTAGTTAGCCTTATAAGGCTAACTAACGAAAATATCACGACTTAACCTAACCAATCGTCAAGGGCGTACAGTTGACCTAATGATTGGTTAGGTTAAGTCGTGATATTTTCGTTAGTTAGCCTTATAAGGCTAACTAAAGAAGGCTTGGGGGCCCTGATCTTCAGGTGATCCAAATAGTTTAACTCCAACATATAATGTTAAACATTAAAGAATTTGAGAAAAATAAAAAAAAAGTTAAATGGAAAAGTTTTTGTACATTTACTTACAAAATTATTTGATATTTGTGTGTCTACCTTTTGCTTGAATGACTTCAGTGATTCGCTTTAAGTATTTTTCTAAAAGGTTTCGACATCTCTCAGTAGAAATTTTAGACCATTCTTCTAAAGAAAATTGTTGCAGTTCATTCAGATTCGAAAGGTTTCTCTTGCGGACACCTTATTTTCAAATAAAAAAATAATTTCTCGATTAAATTGAGGTCTGGGTTTTGACTGGGTTACTCGAGAAGCTTGAAATTCTCTTGTTGAAGCCATTCCATGGGGTTCTTTTGGATCATTATCTTGTTGCAGTACCAAACTGCGACTCATTCGCAATTTCTGAATGAATACAATACATTTTCATCTAAAATTTCCTGATATTTCATCGAATTCAAGATTCCATTGATAACAACAAGCTTTCCTGTACCAGAAGCACTAAAGCATCCGCAAAGAAACAAACTGTCACCACCATGTTTAACCTTCCCGCAGTATTTTATTTTCTCCAAACATACCGATACTCGTTGTTGTTCTGTCCGGAGGACTTTCATCCGGAATGCAAATCCATCATTTTGATGATCCTTTGCGTACTTTAAACGAGCTTCTTTGTGCTCTTTACGTAACAAAGGTTTTCTTCGTGTAATTCTTCCATGCACACCATTCTTTCTCAATGTACGACGTACAGTAGAGGGATGGACATCGAACTTAGACAGTCTTAATGTTTGGCAAATATCACCTACCACCTACAGTCAATCGTGGACTCGCAGCAGTTATTCTTTCAATCCGTCTAGCTATACGTTCTGAAATCTTGAAAGGTCATCCACACCATGGTAGAGTTTTGATTGTTTCAAAGCGTTTCCAGTTCTTTATAAATGCAGCAACTATCGTAAATTGAATGCGAAGTCCTCTTCCCCTCTTCATATAACTCTTCCCAGACTCGAATGCACCAATAATAGATCTCTTAAGATCTGTAGACAGCTCTTTACCATCACGACCCATTGCTTACTAATGGTTTGTACAGTCATCCATCTTCCATGAAGATTCACAGAGAAAATTCTAGAATTCAGAATTGTCAACAGTCTCTAATCAATAAACAGCCAACTACTGATAAAAATTTTAAATTCTTCAAGCAAAATGTGGACACGCAAAGTATTAAATAATTTTTTAAATAATGTACGAAAACGTTTGCATTTTAACTTTTTTTATTTTCCTCAAATTCTTTGATGTTTTACATTATATGTTGGAATTAAACTAATTTTTTTTTATTTGTTAAATTTTTCCAATCGAATGGTAACCTTTTCTTAACTATCTTACGCATAGTACAAAAGATTAAGACAAATATAACTAAAATATTCTTTGTACGAATACTTATGAGCGCCACTGTAATTTTTTATGATTCATGTCATGAAAGTATTACATGTGTTATATACAAATTAAAATGAATCTCTAAACTTTGGTCAAAATTTGTAATTCATGCAGGACTCATACTATATATATATATATATATATAATATATATATATATACACGAAGGTAAGGGGTTTTCACAAATGTTCTACGAGATTTTAACGTGCTATATTTTGTGAAATAGAAGAACTAAAATTATAGGGTATGTTTTAAAACAGAGTAAAATACCTCAAGTTTTAATGACTCACACACATGTGTCTGAACATTAACGCACATTCGTGACAATAAGTCTGACGCACACTGGACTCTGACGCCCGACGATAAATGTCATGGCGTCCGTACACAAGATTTTGAGTCATTTATCACTATTGAACGTAACTTTCGGCGTGTGTATGAGAAGGAACCTCGAACTGATAAACCAATCACAAAATTGCATAAACAGTTCAAGGAAACTGAGAATGTCTTGCCAAAGAAATTGGGCAGATCACGCATCGTCAGATGAAGATGTCGAATGCGCAAGATAATCAGTTTTAACGTAGGCCAAAAAAGTTGATTTCATAATGTAGGCGCGAACTGGCCATTCCTAAATCAATAGTTTACAAAGTCCCGCATCAGCGCCTTCGTCTACACGCTTATAAACTCCAAATTGTGCAAGAAATTTAATCTGTCGATTGGCCGAAGCGTGTCGTGTTTGCCCTTTTCCGTGTTGCGAAACTTGGATGAAGACCAAAATTTTCTGAATTGCATTCTTTTCGGCAATGAGACAGCGTTTCACACAAGCGGGAAGGTAAATCACCACAGCTGCAGAGTTTGGAGCTCAGAACATCCAGATGCTACCATGGAATACGCGCGCGTCAGCCCCAAAGCGAATGTGTGGTGTGGGTTAATGCATAACAACGTTTTAGGTCCTTTCTTCTTCGCAAAGAAAATGGTTCCCTTCACAACCTATCTGGATATGCTTGAAAACTTTGTCCTCCCTCAAATTGAAGAAGGCTTGGATATAATATTTCAACAAGATATTTCAACAACCAACTACATCACAGTAGCATTATGCTTGTTCTTTCTAAACGACAAATCCTGTGACTGATGACAATTTGGAATCGCTGAAACAAAAGATTACAACAGTCATTAACACAGGCTCGTCCGAGTTTCGGTTAGATGTCTGCAGAGTTGCCAACGGAGCACATATAGAAGTGTATTAATAAACTCGCGTAAAACCCAAGTTATTGCGTTTTATTTTAAAACATGCTGCATTATTTTATCTTTTATACAGCATGAAATATAGCTTGTTAAAATCACGGAGAACATTCGTGGGAGCCCTTTACAGTACACACACACACACACACACACACACACAAGGCTACTTCTCGTCCAGTCGCAACACCGTTTCCCTTTAAATCAACAATGTTGGGTCTGTTCAGTATAGTTGAATGAGAAATCATTCTCTGCGTTCAGATGATGTAGCGACCCGTAAATCGTTTGGATCCCACGTAAACTTGCAGGTCCCCGCCGTCACGTGACCTTTGCTGTTACGAAGTAGGTTAAACGACCCGATACGTTAGTATTATCATCGAAGCGTAACTATTATATTTCATATTTCGCGGAAACGCTTTTTCGTCATAATGGGTCACTTAAAATGATGATATTCAGCATTGTTTGAAATATCACTTAAGGGTGATCACTCGTAGGTTCATTTAAAATAAAGCTCCTTACTCTTATTAATATATTTTAATTCCAGAAACACTGTTCCTTAGAAGTAGTCTACCCTTTAAGTTGAAATTATTACGGGGGGGGGGGGGGGAGGTTGACAAAAGTAAATAAACACCACGACGATGATTATCCTCAAGAGTCAAGAACATATGTCAAAGCTCATTAATGGAATGCCAGAACGTGGGTCACCTTTACATAATGGAAAGGAGGAAAGCAACACGATTCTAAATATATTGAGTCAATAAATCTGTTATTATTATTATCATCAAATTATTATTATTATTATTATTATTATTATTATTATTATTATCAAATTATTATGATAATTATTTTATTTTCATAAATCAAAAACTATGGCGAAAAAAAAAAATAAAAATAGGTGTCTATTTAATTGTGTCAATCCTCTGTAGATGATATTTTTTAATTCATATAAAAACATTGGACTAATTTTCGCATTGAATAGAATTGTTTAATTGTTTAACGTCTCTCTTCAAACGAAAAAGTTCTTGTAATGAAGGGAACCAACAGCTTTACTTGAGATTTGAACCATCTGCGAGTCGCTACGTCATCCGAATGCGGAGGACGATCACCCATCAAACGAGTAAACAGACTCAGCGTCGCTTAACCTTGTTGATCTAATGCGAAGCAGTGTTGCGATGTGGCCACGATGTAGTTCGCACTGTATAGAAAGGTTAACGCTGATATTAAGTTATATATATATGTCTCCTCTCAGGATGAGTAAAATCGTCTGGCGTTAGCCAAAATAAGATTAATAAAGAAGACGCAACAGGACTTATAAAAAGTTAAGAGTACATATCTACAGCTATACAAGTGAATTTGTTATCTACAGGGTGTTTCAGGTCGACCCTAGAAATATGGAAATTGGCGAAATTTGTAGCAAGTAGGTAATAATTAAGATAGGCTCTACCAAATACAAACTACAAATTCCGCCAATTTCCATATTTCTAGGGGCAACCTGAAACACCCTGTATATTAAGAGTGATCAAACGCACTTTATGAAAGCTATAAGCCATCAAAATTATGGAAAACTGATTTGAAATTAAGAATTTCTGCCTTCTTTATCGACTGACCTTACAAAGTTACGACATAGGATAGACTTCACATTTTATCAACAAGTTATTATTAGGTTTAGTTAGGTTAGGTTAGGTTAAGAGAGGTTAGGTTACGCTAGGTTAGGTTAAGAGAGGTTAGGTACGCTAGGTTAGGTTAAGAGAGATTAGGTTACGCTAAGTAAGGTTGAGTTAGATTAAGTTAGGTTAGTTTTCCAGTGTCGATGGTTTGGTCTTGTCGACGACGAAATGGGTATAGGTCCCTCTTGGCTTGTTATTGGGTACTAAATCCTAAAGACTGCGGGCATTGATAAAAAACAACTTAGTGTTATATAAAAACCAGAATCCATGTTTCATTATTTGCCAACCCAACGATATTATAATATTAACCAAATGATTAATCCACCAAAACTATAACTACCACAACCATTTAATTAAGTTTGCCGTACCAGAAAAATAAGGATGGTTAGGTTTGTTTGTTTCGATTAACCAACCACGGTTGACCACGTATTTTGGTTGGTGTAAATAAGTGGTTTTCTTCTTGTGATAAATTTTGGTTCGAATATAATAAGAATGGGCATGTACCCATGTACAATCTAACTTAACCTATGCTAACGGAACCTAAACTGTGCTAACCAAACCTAACTTAACCTGGATCACCTGAAGATCCGTCACCCCAGCCTTTTTTAGTTAACTTTATAAGGCTAATTAACGAAAATATCACGACCTAACCTAACCAATAGTTAGGTCAACTGTACGCCCTTGACGATTGGTTAGGTTAGGTCGTGATATTTTCGTTAGTTAGCCTTATAAAGCTAACTAAAAAAGGCTGGGGTGACGGATCTTCAGGTAATCCCTTAACCTAACTCACAATATACCTGTCGATAGAATGTCAAGTCGTAATGAAGGAAAGATTAATTTCATTAAATTATCTTTTCAGGTTAAGTCTTTACCCCAAATCAGTAACACAAATGAAAGAATATACAGTAAACTGTATTCGTAATTGGTTACAATCAATACGTGAAACCAGTTATTTCGCGCAATGCCTGTGACCCCTAATTATAGGCACTATACACATTACTAAACTAACCTACCTAATCTAACCTAACCTAACTAAAATTAAGCTAACCTAGTCTTTACGAGCGTGATTAGTTTAATCATATTACCCTAAATGCCTGAAACTCTTAGGCATCACGCGGAATGAGTGCGTGGTTTCACGCATTGACTAACACACACACACATATATATATATATATATATATATATATATATATATAATATATATATATATATATATATATCGTAAAGAAAGACGCTTGTATAGGAGAACATTCCGCGCAAGATGAGGAGGGAGAACGAACAAATGAAAAAATGAGGTAACCACCCGGGAATCGAACCCGGGATCTTCCGATTGCCGGTCAGATATGATAACCACTACACAATCGGAAGATCCCGGCAATCGGAAGATCCCGGGTTCGATTCCCGGGTGGTTACCTCATTTTTTTCATTTGTTCGTTCCCTCCTCATCTTGCGCGGGATGTTCTCCTATACAAGCGTCGTTCTTTACGTTAATTATACTGCGTGTTCTTTGCAGTTGAAATGTATATATATATATATATATATATATATATATATATATATGTACAGAGAGAGAGAGAGAGAGAGAGAGAGAGAGAGAGAGAAATATTCAGCATTTTAATGATGAATAATACATAACCTATGAATAATACACAACCTGTTAAAACAAAGATAACTGTTTGCATTCCACGTCAATTGACGATGAAATTAAGTTCCAATAACTGCAACGGTTTTGAACTCGCAGAATTATTTCCGCATGACCTTATTTTAATGAAGAAAGGAGTTTTTCGTGCCCTCCATCAGCGGAATGATATGATACCGTCGATGGTTTACGGATCGCGCCGTCGTTAACAATAAGCCCGTAACTGACCCATCGGTCGAGGTCCGCAGATTCGGATAAAGAAGAAAAAAAAAAATTCAATTTCTAATTAAGAATGTGCATGCTAAGGAATAAATTGGGATGAACGAGCGCGCATAATTATAAAGCAATAAAGTTGTCCTATTTACAGTTCATTTCTACCGAACTAAACTAGATCCATATAGGCAATTGTGCACAATATATATATATATATATATATATATATATATATATATATATATATATATATATATATATATATATATATATATAATATACTATATTTTTGCACTGTTGCATGCGTTTAAGTACTGTGTATATTCCAATAAATTTACGATGTTGGCTGGCAATTTGCAACAATTTCCAAATCGTATGCGTGTCATGTGCTCAAGTAATAGCGGTATTACAGTTATCCTGTATAATTTACAAGCGCATACAGTCAGATTTATTGTATGTTTCTACACGGACGGAACCTATAATACAGAGTGAGCCACGTATTGCCCGGTACAAAGTAGAGAACAGGGTTCCATAGATCAAAACTGTCAACGATGAACTGCTAGTAGAAGAGGCGTTTCTCGAGGCCTTTCAAGAAGAATGAAGAATGAGAGAGGACGTCTGCGAGACAAAGGTCTTCTTTGTACAAAAACGCCACTCGGAAATTCATCAGAGTTTGTATTTCATTAAACTTTTATATATATATATATGTCGGGTCGGCAAAAAAAAAAAGGGTGACCTCGAACTTTGGCTGTAAAATCCGAAGTTATGGTCAGATTTCAATATTTTTTCACACTCTGCAACTAAGTAAATTTCCTATACGGTGAGCGGATTTCAAAGAAAACTAATGAAAATTACGGATTTATTGAACATTTCTTTATGCCACTGGAAATACAAAGTACTCACATAGGGTGCTGCTACCTTGATGTTAAAAAACTGCTCGATATGTTTATCACGAACTTCTACAACCTTTTTCAGTCTAGGACGGAACTCCTCTATGGCTTTCCATTTTTCCAGAAGAAGCTGTCGTAAATGAGCGACATTTCTTACTTTAATCCGATAAATTCTCTGTGACAAATTTTCCCAAAGGCCGTAATCGACAGGATTTAAATCAGGACTGTTTGGTGACCAAATTTAATACCGTTACCTGGTATTCTTTTGATATCTCTTGTTTTATCGATTTTCTTGAGAAGCTTGTCCAAACCTCCTGCACTTGGCTTCATTAATTAAAATCGCTTTAATTATCAACTTGAACCTATGATTAGCAAGATTTTTCTGGAATATTTGCCACAAATCCAATTTCTCAGCTAAATGCTAAAAGATGGCATACAAACCATAAAATTACCTAGTACTAACATATTAAAATTTCATGGTTCTATGTACCGTATTTGCCGAGATATGAAGGATTTAAAAGGTCTCCCCTTTTTTTTTTGCCGACCCGATATATACAGGGTGGGCCGTAAGTTTCCATACATAGGAAAATTTAAATTATGGTCTTCACGTGCGTCGGTATTTGGATCAGCAGTTTCCGGATGCTTGGATTGGTCGGCGTGGTCCTGTGGAGTGGCCTCCCAGATCCCCAGATCTCACCCCCCTTGATTTCTATCTTTGGGGGCACTTGAAGGCCATGGTGTATCAGGAAAAGATACGAGACATAAATCATCTAAAGGAACGTATCACCAACGCCATTACAAGCATAACGTCAACTGTGCTAATGCGTGTTCATCAACAGTGGGGAACACGTATTGAAATGTGTTTTCAAAACAATGGCAACCATGTAGAGCATATTATATAAATAAAAATGGTTGTCCATAAAAAAATTTTATTTTTCCTATGTATGGAAACTTACGGCCCACCCTGTATATATAATATATATATATATAATATATATATATATATATATATATAATATATATATATATATATATAATATATATTACTATATAATATATATATATATATATAATATATATATATATAATATATATATATATATATATATATATATATATATATATATAATTATCGATGTATTCATAGTTTAAGTGAAAGTATGAAGAGTTGACTATCTTTTTACGTAGAGTAAAAATATATATATATATATATATATATATATACTGTACTATATATATATATATATATAGAGTGAACCAAAAGTAGGTGGACAGTAAATGATAACGTTTATTTTGAGAATACATATTTAATTTTTTTGTATACTATAATACAAAATAAAATTTAAATAAATTTAGTTATAATATTTAATATAATATAACACAAACACCAATGTTATAATGAACACCATAGTATATAATATAACACAAACCGTATTCAACCTACTGTCCACCTACTTTTGGTTCACCGTGTATATATATATATATATATATATATATATATATATATAATTATCGATGTATTCATAGTTTAAGTGAAAGTATGAAGAGTTGACTATCTTTTTACGTAGAGTACCATTCCACCCATACGCCCATTTCAGGGTGGGAGATGCTGGCAGCAGCATTGTTAAGCAAATAAGGGGGGGATCGAAGTATTGACGAGGCTTTCATACGTGGTTCATCACCACTGAAAACAACAATGATCTGTGTTGGTCTAGTCGAAAGAACATCCATATCTGTATTCAATTGATTGCAGTTTCCGTTAGCTTGTAGACTACGTATTGCAGACACCACCAGTTACTATTATCCTGGTGCATGATTCTTCAGGAGCAAGATGCACGGCAATTTTGTGTTTCTTTCCCAAAGTAGCACAAGTTTAAGTGTATCAATCAATCACAGCGACACTCGTACTACCTTAGGCTTGCTCTATACAAACTGGACCAAAAACTACAAGTATCTGCGATCGCAGAATTTAAAGAATTTAAAGAAGAAAACGTTGTCCGGTAAATAATCTTCCCCCCCCCCCTCTCCAAATACAAAAACCCAGAATAAAATTGAGAAAAACTTTTAATACCTTTACCTTTTTCTTATTTTGTAGTTGCGATTTCACTATTTCTCCATTATACCTCTTTTGTAATCCAGTTTAGTCTTTCCGTCCTTATTGTTCCTGCAAGTATCATCGAGTTTTTCCCTGCTACTATTTCTGTTAGTAACGTTACTATTATAAACACCATTTTTATTATCCTTACTATTATTATTATTATTATTATTAATGCAGTTATTATTATTCTCATTATTATTTCTAGACAAAATACCCTTGTTGTTCTCATTCAAGTTCGCTATCAGCCGTTTTGATTTTAATTTTCTTTATATATGTATAGAGTGTCCGAGAAATAATGGTGTCAAGATAATTTGTCATGTTTGTTTATTTTATCTATCTATCTATCTATCTATATATATATATATATATATATATATATATATATATATATATATATATATATATATATATATATAAGGTGAGTTTAGAACACTTCCACATGATGGACATCATCATTCGTCGCCATAGTGCGTATTCGACGCTTGAATTCCATTAGAGCATTAAGGAGATGCTCTTGTGGAATGGACCCAATAACCTTTCTGATTATTTAATGGAGTTCTGCCAGACTACTGGGTCTGTCACGATACACGAGCGTTTTAACATATTCCAATAGATAAAGACCCAAAAGGTTAGGTAGGATGATTGAGGTGGACGTGCTATCGGTTCATCACGGCCTATCTAGCGTTGAGGAAAGATTGCATCTCAAAAGCTGCGAACAACAACAACAACAACATAGTGGGGAGGCGCCCCATCTTGTTGAAAGATTACGCTCCTCATGCCAACTACAACACTCCTTAGTTGAAGAAGAGCTGAAGAAGAAAAATTGTCTGTAGCATATGAAAAAGTTCGTCGCTTTAGTTACCATACAATTGACAAAGAAAAATGGACCGATTACAGTATACAATCACCAAACATTATCTTTTAGTTAACCCATTCATTTGGTACGTTTCAGAGCTGGATAGGCCCTGGTGGACCGATAGCATGGCCACCTCAATCACCCGACTTAACCTTTTTTGGTATAATAAAATATCTACGTATCGTGACAAACCCAGTAGTAGTCTGGCAGAACTCTGCCGAAAAATCAGAGGTTACTGAATCCATTCCACAAAAGCATCGTGCTAAATTCTCTAATGAAATTTGAGTTTATTTCGCTTAACTGATAAACGGAAGCCAAACTCTTCCTGTTTAGATATTAATATTCTTTATTAAACTTTACAATCACAATACGATCACAATACACTAACAATACGCACTGAAATAACATAATTTCATAATTGTATAAATTTTATAAAAAAAATTATAGTCTCCCTCCAAGTGAATGAATCTTAAAGTGCTTTCCTAACTAAGTACTAAATAACCTTTTCCTCGTATGTCTGATTCGCTATATTCATTACAACCTTATGTGATAATATATTATTTAACTCATTAGTGAGATGCACGAATCAGTATAAGAAGTAATGAGCAGTTAAGAAACGACTATTCACTACTCTACAATCCCGGATAACACAAATTCTCATTTTGAATCTAAGTTTTTATACGTACGCGCGCGTGCATTAAGAATAAATGATGAGGTTCTTTAAATTCCTTCGCGACATTTAAGGTCATATGACGGAGGGGACCTACAGATTTACGTAGGATTCGAACCACGGGTCGCTACATCATCTAGATGCGGAGAACGGTTTCCCATTCAACTTACTCTCCACATCAAGTGTCGTTTAATTTCGCTAATCCGCGTGCATTGTCTTTGATGCGTGGAAAATAAAGGTTTCCGCAGTTAATTAGTTAATTTTAACATTTTTTTTTGATATAATAAAAAATGCGTTGTACAACTTTTAAAATTTGAGAGTTTTAATTTTTTTCCAAGCAGAAACGTGAATGACATGACCTTAATTTAAAATTTTCACTTCATTTTAATTCGCATTATAAGATTGGTGTAAATTTACTGGTGTTAATGTATATATATATATATATGTGCGCGCGAGTATCATAACTAATTGAGTAGTAGTAATCGAATTTAACTCTCTCTCTCTCTCTCTCTCTCTCTCTCTCTCTCTCTCTCTCTCTATATATATATATATATTATATATTATACACACACACACACACATATATATCCTGTGATAGGATGAAACAATGCAGGCCCCTCAACCCGAACGAGTTGGGGTTGCAGGCTTGCAGCCCCACCACTCCTGCAGTAACTGGCTATCCTGGGATCGTTAGCAGATACCTGGTGGATTAGGTATCTGCTAGTAAGCCTAGAATAGCCATCCACTGCGGGAGCGTGGGGCTGCAGCCCCAGCTAGGGTTGAAGAATCAAACCCTTATTTATTGCTGTGTGCATTATTCCATTTCTTTATATATTTCTTCTTTTGGGCAAATAGAAGCAAAAAGAAGTTTTAGAATTTAGTGAAAAATTTCATATATATATTTACATTTATTTAGATTTCTGGAGAGAAATCCAAATGTTTTTGCTCAAATTATTATTTATTATTATTATTATTAATTATTATTATTATTATTTTGTTTTGGTATTAAAAATATGTCAAAATTATTAAGGCATCAAGAAGAATGCGTGAAAAACCTCACGATTGAGGATATATATATATATATATATATATATATATATATATATATATATATATATATATATATATATAGAGAGAGAGAGAGAGAGAGAGAGAGAGAGAGAGAGAGAGACTATATACAGGGTGAGTCAAAAGTCCCGCCTCGTAAATAACGATACAATAAATACTTTTGAGGCAGGACTTTTGACTCACTCTGTATAGCTAACACGATAACATTCAAATTCTTAGAGCTAGAAAAGGAATGGAAATTATTTGAAGGAGTTTCACAACAGAAAAGCAAACATGATGATAAAATTACGAAAGAGTTTAGTCCTGCTAATAATGAGTATTATTGTTCAATACTCACAAGAGTTTACTCACTCACCGTTATTCCCATTCGCTGTTAGGTTAGGTTATGATTGGTTAAAATAAGTTAGGTTAGGAAATATTAAACATTCCCACTCAGCGTCGTTTGCCGCGAGTGGGAATGTAGTGACATTGTTTTCCAAATCAATAAACGCTTTTCTCAAAGCATTCGTGGAGCACGAATGCGAATGGAAATACCATTGAGTGGGCAGTGATCCTCACAAGCCCATACAGAAAACGAAACATTGCAACATTAGAAGCCATACAAAGGACTTTTACGTCTAAGATAGAGGAAACGAAAGATGAAGACAACTGGTCGTGAGTACAAACCCTGAAACTCTGTTCACTGAAAGAAAACGTGAGCGGTATACAATAATATACATGAGGAAAATGCTCTAGGGATATGTCCCAAACTTTAGAAATTAAATAAAAGCACACTGGAATGAAGGAACAGGTAGATTTTGTACTCTCCCAGCTACGGTGGGACCTTGGGACATAAAAACTAAAATGGAAAATATTTTCAAAATACAATACCCAAAACTCTTTCACATCATGCCGAAAGAACCGAGGAACCTGTAGTACGCAAACCAAAATACATTCTGGAACTAAATGGACAAGTTCTTGTGCAAAATCTTTGACGAAAAGTACGTAGCTGGCTACGAGGGCAGGATAAGAGTAAAAGCAACTCTCTCCTCCACTAAATCTTCCAAATAAGGCGGAATGTTACAGAGGGGTCGACCATTTATTTACAAAATTATTTAATATTTTGTGTGTCTACCTTAGGCTTGAAGAATTAAATTTTTTTATCAGTAGTTGGCTGTTTATTGATTAGAAACTGTTGGCAATTCTGAATTCTAGAATTTTCTCTGTGAATCTTCATGGAAGATGGATGACTGCACAAGCCATTAGTAAGCAATGTGTCTTCGTGGTAAAGAGCTATCTACAGATCTGTTATTGTTGCACACTAGTCCGGAAAGTGTTATAAGAAGATAGAAGAACTTTGAATTCTATGTACGACATTTGCTGCAATTATAAAGAAATGGAAAAACTTTGGAACAGTCAAAACTCTACCAAGGTGTGGACAACCTTTCAAGATTTCAGGACGTACAGCTTTGCGATTGAAAAAATGGCTGCGTGAATCCATAAGTGACCACAGGTGATATTTTCCAAAAATTAAGACTGTCTAAGATCGATGTCCATCCCTCTACTGTGCGTCGTACATTGCGAAAGAATGGTCTGCATGGAAGAATTGCACGAAGGAAACCTCTGCTATGAAAAGCGCACAAAGAAGCTCGTTTAAAGTACACCAAGGATCATCAAAATGATGGATTTACATTCTGGAAGAAAGTTCTCTGAACGGACGAGACCAAAATTGAATTATTTGGGAACAACGCGCAAAGGTATGTTTGGCGAAAATCAAATATACATTCGAGGAAAATAACGTCCTTCCTACGATTAAACGTGGTGCTGATAGTTTGCTTCTTTGGGGATGCTTTAGTGCTTCTGGTCCAGGAAAGCTTGTTGTCATCAATGGAATCTTTGAACTCGAAGAAATATCAGGAAATTTTAGAAGAAAAGGTATTGCCTTCAGTCCAGGAGTTGCAAATGGGTCGCAATTCGGTACTGCAACAAGATAATGATGAAAAAAACATAAAAATAAGAGCACCATGAAATGGCTTCAACGAGAAAATTTCAAACTTAAGAAAGGTCCAGTCAAAGCTCAGATTTCAATTTAATCAAGAATTTATCAATTTATGGCTTGATTTGGAAAAAGGTGCCCGCGAGAGGAAACCCTTCGAATCTGAATGAATTGCAACAATTTTCTTTAGAAGAATGGTCCAAAATTTCTACTGAGAGATGTCGAAACCTTTTAGAAAAATACCCCAAAACGAATCATTGAAGTCATTCAAGCAAAAGGTGGACGCACAGAGCATTAACTAATTTTGTAAAGAAATGTACGAAAACATATGCATTTTAACTTTTTTTAATTTTCCTTAAATTATTTGATGTTTTACTGTATACGTATCTTTTTTTAACTATCCCTTACATGGTACAAAAAAGATAAGGACGAATATAACGGAAATACTTCTCTGTACGAATACTTATGAGCGCCACTCTGTACCAATATATATATATATATATAATCTATATATATATATATATATAATATATAGATAGGCTTTATTGGCAGGATATAAATCCCATAACATAGTACAATATTCCTGAAGGTAATAAGCAAAAAGATAAATTAAACAATATATATATATATATATATATATATATATATATATATATATATATATATATATATATAATTTGGGGGGGGGGCAGAACTTTTTAGTTATTTTTAGAAATGAACCCTCGTATTTCTCGGCTCATCAAAATTATTAAAATTAATTTCAACTATTTTTAACATTAAGGCATAAACTGCTTATCGTGCTGATGTTAATAATTATTAATTATTATTATTATTAATGATAATTCAAATAATAATTGACTTTCATTTGAGAAGAGAAGGGAAATTTACCTAAACTAGGAACTACAATTATTAACTAAAGGTTGATTTTTAAAAATTAAAGATTCAAAAATAATTTCCCAAAACACGTTTTGTTAAAACATGTTAAAAAAAATACTCGTAAATGTTAAATGTTATTTTACGTTTTAAATTTATAAATAAGGACTCGTAATTATAAAATGGAAGTTGGAATTACGAGTATTGTCCACCTCCAACACTAATGATATTATCTCTCTCTCTCTCTCTCTCTCTCTCTCTCTCTCTCTCTCCTCTCTGTCTGTCTCTCTCTCTCTAAAAAATGGTATGCTAGTTTACACTCAGTCCACTGATTGATTCTTAGAGTAAAATTTAGGATGTATCATATGTAATTTAAAGATAGACAAAGGTATATCTATTATCCAGTGTTATTAAAGTAAGAGAATACTATACAAAAGTGTTTGTGTGTGTGTGTGTGTGTGTGTGTGTGGTGTGTGTGCTACCATACTACTTTTTTTTAAATTGATCGTCATCATGAAACGTAAATAAATTCAGCTAAAAAAAAATTATATATATATATACACACACACACAAACACACACTTCAACATAATCGACGAAACGAAACACATACGCACACACATCAACAGACAAAAGTACTTAGGCAAATATTTTATAGTCTTAAGGCAAAAAGGAATCCTTTTCATACAGTATATAAATTTAGGGTAATAATTTACCCCATTAATAAATATTATGTGGGTCATAAACCTGCCACCTGCATCAATTAAGGTCAGTATATAATCTATAATTATGTACATAAATACAGTACTTATAAACCATTTGTTTATATTAGTATAACCTGTTATATGATAAATTGTACTGTTAATTTTTATTGGTTTTTGGACCTAGTGTTATTTATATATATATTTATACACACACACTGTCTGTAAGATACAAACTTTCTTAACTGAATTGGAGTTAATCTTTGCGTGAAAGGAGAAAGGAAAAAAACGGAATTATGACCACTGGTAAAAGTGAGAAAATGAAAAAAAAAATGTTTCCTTGACCTGACCAATATTCATCAAAAGTTGAATTAACGTCTACTAATAAATATCCAAGCGGTCATTTCTCTTGTCATTTCATATATATATATATATATATATATATATATATATATATATATATATATATATATATATATATATATATATATATATATATATATATTAATATATATATTAGTTTTAGATCAATAATAGTAATAGCAATAACGTATGAAAAGTGTGTATATATATATATATATATATATATATATATATATATATATATATATATATATATATATATATATATATATATATATATATATATATCAGGGGCGGCTTCTTAATGAATGCAAGGCATGCACTACATGCGTAAATAATATACTCAATGAATTTAAAATTATTATTTAAGTTAAAAAAATAAAGTTAAAATTATTATTAATATTATTAATATAATATTGGTTCTATCCTCGGTTACTACATAACTCATAAGAATACCATAAAAGACAAAATACAGCTTATCTAATATGTACTACACTGTAATGCATGTGACTGCATGCGTAAGTAAAATTACCACGAGCCGCCACTGATATATATATATATATATACACACACAGTGTGGCGCAAAAGTCGCGCATCATAGGAATTTTCAGTGTTGATTATAATATTTTTTTTCTTTTAGGTAGGGGATGGCTGCGAAATTAACAATAGACGAGAGGGTGAGCTTGGTTTTAATGCATGGAATACCAGGTACTACAAATCGATGAATCGGTATAGAAAGAAAATTTTGTACCGATTCATCGATTTGTTGTACCTGGTATTCTATACATTAAAACCAAACTCATCCTCTCGTCTATTGTTAATTTCGCAGCCATCCCTACCTAAAAGAAAAAAAATAATATATAGTCAACACTGAAAATTCCTTTGATGTGCGACTTTTGCACCACCCTGTATATATATATATATATATATATATATATATATATATATATATATATCTTTGCTTCCGCCCAAACTGTTCATTCTAATGGATGTCAAACTTGTGTACCCACCTCGGACCTCCAGCTTAATGTGAAATTCGAGCCACGACCCACCATGGGTGGTCAGAAATTACAAAGTCCTCGGCCGGACTCGATCTCACAACCTCTCGATCAACAGCCCAATGTCCTAACAACTAGCTTACCCACTGTACTCATTTATCTATCAACCATTTTTTATATTTGTATGGAAGGATGAACGGCTGGATGCCATCACCCGAAATCAAACCTGGGGCCGGTGGAGTCGTAGTCAGCGATGCTAACTCGTACACCACAGCACATTACACTACACCAGTGGTATTCAAACTTTTTCATTGGCGTACCCCTTGAAACATTATAAATGAATCTCGTACCCCTTCTCTATTTCAAAAGTATTTTCAAATGTCCTGTACAAAACTTATACAAATACAAAAATCACACCTTTTTTTGTACGTAGATAATTATTGTTACGTACTCCATCTCAAATCTATGCAAAATACAAAAGTATATCATCAAAAGTATACCAGAAATCATTTTTTTGGATGCAAAAACTTTGGTTGCTAATTAAATCGACTTTGAGATGTGGTGATGTGTACCTTGAAGAAATAGCGTTCGTACCCCCAGGAAGGAGCGTGCGTACCCTCAGGGATACGCGTACCCCCATTTGAATACCACCGCAATATATATAAATATATATATATATATATATATATATATATATATATATATATATATATATATATATATAATGAAAAGGAGGACCCATGTTGTAGTAGAAATTATTTATTGCGATTAGCTAAACGTTTCGGAAACCCGAGTTTCCATGAAAAAAAACGTCTGGAGTAAAAAACGTTTCGGAAGCCCGAGTTTCCATGAAAAAACGTCTGGAGTAAAAAACCTTTCGGAAACCCGAGTTTCCTTGAAAAAAACGTCTGGAGTAAAAAACGTTTCGGAAACCCGAATTTCCATGAAAAAAAAACGTTTGGAGTAAATCTTAAACAATACATAAGAGAACAATTTTTTATGATCCTATGGTAAATTAATCAATTAGTAACCAAGCAGAGACCCAACCTTCAGTGGGGCAATCCCAGAGAGCAAATGAATGAAAATATGAGAAAACACAGTCAAAGAATCGGTTGGTTGGTCTTTAAAGGATGGATAGTTTAATGGAGCACGATTGTTCGTAAAGGGATGGTTTTATTTTACGAATGTAAAAGTTTTTGAATCTTTAAATTTGAGGACATTTCACCACTTGAAAGTATTTTAAAATCTTTAAATTTGAGGACATTTCACCAATTGAGAGTATTTTAAAATCTTTAAATTTGAGGACATTTCACCATTTGAAAGTATTTTAAAATCTTTAAATTTGAGGACATTTCACCAATTGAAAGTATTTTAAAATCTTTAAATTTGAGGATATTTCACCATTTGAAAGTATTTTAAAATATTTAAATTTGAGGACATTTCACCAATTGAAAGTATTTTAAAATCTTTAAATTTGAGGATATTTCACTAATTGAAAGTATTTTAAAATCTTTAAATTTGAGGATATTTCACCAATTGAAAGTATTTTAAAATCTTTAAATTTGAGGATATTTCACCAATTGAGAGTATTTTAAAATCTTTAAATTTGAGGATATTTCACCAATTGAAAGTGTTTTAAAATCTTTAAATTTGAGGATATTTCACCAATTGAGAGTATTTTAAAATCTTTAAATTTGAGGACATTTCACCAATTGAAAGTATTTTAAAATCTTTAAATTTGAGGATATTTCACCAATTGAGAGTATTTAAAATCTTTAAATTTGAGGACATTTCACCAATTGAAAGTATTTTAAAATCTTTAAGTCCAAATGGATAAGAACACCTTTTCGAATGTAGATGGATAGACGAGTGTTGTGGGTGAGAAACGGGTCTGTTGGTGGTTCTATGTGAGAAACCTTGATGATGTTTGTCCTCTTCTTGTTTAAGTATCTAGTGAATTCATCTTTTTCATCCTACGGATAAGATGCCCTACTACGAATAGCCGCTCTCTTATATATATATATATATATATATATATTATATATATTATAATAAATGATGATGAAAAAAACTCCCGAATCAACCACTTGTTGAAACGATGGTGACGTAGCAATTTCGAAATAACAATTTAACCAACACAAATTTCGATATCGATATCGAAATGGGGTTGAAAATAAGTACTGATGTAAATTCATTATTCAGTAAATACAAAAACAACATTATAGCCTCACCTTTGGGAAAAGGTATTTTAGAAGTGCTGATTCCACTTTATTTTATCATTTTGTTGTATCAACAGTGCTTCAATACTAATTTGTGGACTAAGGGGTGATCTAATCCAGGTTTTCAAAATTATGAATGGGTTCGATAACGTAGATAGAGATAGCTTTTTCGAAATATCTCAATATAATAGGACTAGAAATAACGGGTGTAAGTTGACAAGTAGAAGGTTCGAGACAGCAGTTTGCCAAAAACTTTTTTACGCATAGAATAGTAAATAGGTGGAATAGTTTGCCGGTAGAAGTAATAGTAGCACGTCTATAAACATGTTTAAAAATCGATTAGACACATATGTTGATAGATTGGGTATAGTTTAAGGTAGTAAAATTAAGGCTTTGTGGTTCGGAACCCACGTAAAATTGTAGGTCCCCTCCGCCACCACGGAGGACATGCACAATACACAATTACGAACACAGTTAGGTAGACTAACCATGAGTGGATCCTAGGGTCTTTGTTGGTCTGAAACATTATAACATTATAACATATCAACCACATTTGAACGATATCAACCATGCATCAACATTCGATCGATCAATCGTTCTACATGGGTGTGTGTGTGTGTATATATATATATATATATATATATGCTGCAAACCCACAAGGAAAAAGAAAACGATTCCAAGGCCTTTCGTGTATTCAGAGCTACACCTGACGAGGTGTAGCTCTGAATACACGAAAGGCCTTGGAATCGTTTTTCTTTTTCCTTGTGGATTTGCAGCATTCATTCATTTCACGTGTTTAATTGTGAAATTCATCCCATATATATATATATATATATATATATATATATATATATATATATATATATATATATATATATATATATATATATATATATATTAGGGTGATTAAAAAAAATCAAAGTTTTTTTTTAATTGTTCAACCTATATTTTTGTTCCCTATGACAAAAAAGTAGTGTATACCAAATTTAGGTGAATTTTAAATAAAATTTACTATGTGCTGCCAGGCATCAAATTTTCCCTTTTTTCAATTTGTTTGTTTTTACAACTTATGATTTTATGTTTAATTGTTTATATTTCAGAATTTTTAATGAATGGTTTATATACTAGCTTGCTTTTAATTGTTGTTTGGAACTCGTAATTTTGATACCAATTAATCGATTATGGATGCTAGACCTAACTCACCATCACCTAGTTGCTCAGTTGGGAGAAGTTCTACAAGAAAAGAAACTGAAGTATGGCTAATTGGGCAGCTCTCTGCAGTACTAAAAACATCCGTATTACCATCAGAGAAGGAAATGATGGCCCTCTTCATGCACTACAGAAATATTAAAAAGCAAAGCATTAGAGAATCATGCTGCTCTACTGCGGATGATGTGCTAGCAGTTCGGAAAAAAACAGGAATACCAGCAAAACAAAGAATCCATGTAGTAGATAAAATTCAAGGAATACTGAGGGAATGGCAGCTGCTTAAGAAAAACAAAGTAAACAAATTGAAAAGATCACAAAATTTAAATATAAAGAAGAAAAATGGAAAGATAAACTGGAAAACTTATTTGACATTGCTCATGAGAATGCTATGCAGCTTATAAAAATTGAAGATGATAAGAAATTCTTGAAAATGCAACGTGAGAAAGGACGTCATGGAAAAATGGGTACCATTGATAAGGCTGTTGCTAAAAAAAAGAGCAAAGAGCAGCAGAAAAGCAACAACGTTATGAAAAGAGGAAAGCAGAAGAAGAGATCAAAAGAAAAAAGAATGAAGAGGCTGTCATACTCACCAGTACATCATCAGAATCAGAATCAGAGGAGAGTAAAAGTGATGAACCTGGTTTCTGTGCTGCACAGCCTTCAACATGGAAAAGTAAGGTTGGCAAACGTAGAAAATTGTTTGATGATAAATTATTTATTAGGAAGTCTTGATGTTGCAAAATTGAGTGACAGAAATGCGTCTCTAGTTTTACTGCCAACAATTCAAAGTCTAGGAAAAAATCCAGAAGAGTACAATGTTAGCTACTCTTCTATTCGTAGAGAGAGGATAAAATATAGAAAGAAAATTGCAGAGAACCTGAAAGAAAAATTCAAGCCAGAGGTGCCCTAACAATTCACTGGGATGGAAAATTAATTGAAGATATTACAGGAATGCACATTGTTGACCGTCTGCCCGTATTGGTTTCAGGAGAAGGCGTTGAACAACTTCTTGGTGTGCCTAAACTGGATTCAGGTACTGGTCTCCTGACAGCAAATGCTGTGTATCAGACATCGCTTGAGTGGGGCATCTGCGAACAAATAAAATGCATGTGTTTCGATACAACGGCAGCCAATACTGGTTCTAGAAATGGTGCAGCTATTCTTCTAGAACAAAAATTCGACAACGATTTATCGTGGCTGCCATGTCGACACCACATATTTGAAATTATATGTGGCCCAGATATAGTCCTTTTTAAGAAGTTCAGAGAAAAATGGTCAAGCATTAATAAGGAGGACTACGAAACAGCATTATCAGATCCAGATATCTATGAAAATATTCATGACATCAAAGATGACATAATTACATTTGCAGCAAATCAACTAGATACATTCCAACCAAGAGACGATTACCTAGAACTATTGCAGTTAACAATTATTTTTTTGGGAGGTGAACCAAAAGGTGGAATCAAATTTAAACATCCAGCGGGACTTCATCGGGCTAGGTGGATGGCCAAAATTATATATTCATTAAAAATTTTTATGTTCAAATCTCAGTTCAAAATTTCAGTAAAAGACAAAAAAGGACTAAAAGACATCTGTCTATTTGCTACTCGGTTATATGTAAAGGTATGGTTTACAGCTCCTGTGCCATCTTGCGCTCCTCGTCTTGATCTGGAATTATTACAGAATCTTGTAGTCTACAAACAAATAAATGACACAATTGTATCTGTTGCTATTAAAAAACTGTTAGGTCACCTCTGGTACCTATCAGAAGAACTGGTAGCCTTGGCCTTTTATGATGAAGTGCCTACTGAAACAAAAAACAAAATGGTAAAGGCCTTGCAAAATACAACAGAAACTCTTCCTGCAAAACGGGCTTTTCTAGATCTTGCACTTATTCCAACGAAGAAATTAAAAGATTTTGTCACATCAAA